>SJYC01089334.1:0-40457 GCA_006408675.1 Madoqua kirkii
GAACTCGTGGCATCTCACTCCAGTAGTCTTGCCTGGAAAATCCCATGGACGGAGGAGCCTGGTGGGCTGCAGCCCATGGGGTCACTAAGAGTCGGACCTGACTGAGCAACTTCTCTTTCACTTTTCACTTTCATGCGCTGGAGAAGGAAATGGCAACCCACTCCAGTGTTCTTGCCTGGAGAATCCCAGGGACAGGGGAGCCTGGTGGGCTGCCGTCTATGGGGTCGCACAGAGTCAGACACGACTGAAGCGACTTAGCAGCAGCAGCAGCAGCAACGTATCCTGGAATGCATTTTTTAAGGTTAACTTAATATGTGACCTGGGCTTCCCAGGTGGCGCTAGTGGTAAAGAACCCACTTTCGAATGTAGGAGACATAAGAGATGCAGGTTCAATCCCTGAGTCAGGAAGATCCCTGGAGAAGGAAATGGCACCCCACTCCAGCATCCTTTCCTGGAGAATCCCATGCACAGAGGAGCCTGGGGGGCTACAATCCATAGGGCGGCACAGGGTCAGGCATGACTGGAGCCACCCAGCACACAATGTATGTCCTACAGTTTCACCGGTGCTGTGCAGCAGATGCTCACTAGTTATCTACTGAGGTAGATGCCTCTTGAAAATATAAAGAAATGAAGAAAGGTAAGGAACTTTATCACTGCTTTTATCCTTCGGAGACCTGAATTTGTGCAATCTGTATTTCATGCTAGAGATATCAAAAATAGTATGGGATATATGTGAAGTAAGCCAAACAGAGAAAGACAAATACTGTATGATACCACTTATATGTGAAATCTAAAAAGGTAATACAAATGATCCTACATGCAAATCAGAAACAAGCTCACAGACACAGAAAACAAACTAGCAGTTACCAAAAGGGAGGGGGAGAGGAGAGGGGCTAACTGGGGTCTGGGACTAATAGGTACAAACTGTTATGTATACAATAGATCGTCAACAAGGATACATTGCACAGCACAGGAAACTACAGCCATTACATTGTGATGCCCACTAATGGAGTCTAGTCTGTAAAATACCAGATCACTGTGCTATATACCTGAAACTGACATAATATTAGAAGTCAGTTATACTTCAATTAAAAAAAAACATTAGGCATATTGAAGGCTTCTTCCCTTTGGCAGACCATAGAAAAACTTAGTAGCCATGTATTTGCTCCTGAATGAGAAGAAAAAAAAAACATTGAAAAAATTTCCCTTCTTCTGCTATTTCATCAAGTCATAAATTACTTCTTAACTGACCTCACAGTCTCTACAGAGAAAAATGGATAAGCACAGAGGAAGAGTGGAAATGTAAAGAGAAATCTAATAATTTCTTGGAACACTTTTTTTGTTACTATCCTCTTCCCTTGAACAGTGGTTCTTAATATTGCTAGGTTCTGGACCCTGAATTGTAAAACCAACAGGAGGATATGATCATGTTACTTGATTTTCAGTTTCTGCACCTGCAACATGGGTACAGTAATCAATCCTACCCCGTCTACTTGCTGGTGTGGCTGTGAAAGTCACCATAGAGAGCATACATGGAAGAATTTACAAGCCCTCCAGTGGCTATTATTATTATGTCTGACCCAAGATATAGATCACCTTTAAGGAAGCGATAGGAATTTCTATCGCCTGCTTGAAAGGAAAGGCTATTATCCACTGAAGTGCTCTAACGAATTGATAGTAAATAGTGCATACTAAAATTAGCTGCTTCAACATCACTCCCCTAAATATTACCTGATTGATCAAGTAGCATTTCCACTAACAAATATTTATGAAACACTGGATCAATAGCAATGTTGTTATTGAACCTGTATATATGGAGAAGAAGGTTCTCCAGAATATTTACTCAAAGGAAACACAAACAGAGAGCAGAAGGTCACTTTCCTACTGGAAATGCACTTTAAACTCGGGAGATCCCGTGGAACTCGCCCGCCTCGCCTCTGCTCAGGCCGCCTCCTCTCTCCTTTCCATCTCACCATTCATAGCATCACTTTCCACCCTAGCTTTCATCACTGCCCATCCCCTTCCCCCTTTTCCAACCCCTATCGTCAGTTACGAAGCAAATCTAGCACTTCAACCACCAGTTCAGCCCTTTTCAATCCATCGAGTCTGCTTTTGTCCAGACCGACTTTGTCTCTTAAAGAAATGACAGCCAAGATCTTTCTACATGTGAGCTCTTTGTGTTGGGAGAAGGTAAATTTGATCCAGCGTTTTAGCTGTGGTGCTCAAATCCACTCTAACCGGTTTTCATTTCGAACAATCTGACAGGAGTGTTACAAATTTCCCACAGTGCTGGCGGATGTGTCCATTTTGCCTTGTAATTTTGTTATTTTTGCTTCTTAAATACCAAATGCATTATGGGGTGACTTGCAACTTTAGAGCAGTTATATTCTTATATTTCCTCCTGAATTTTTCCTTTAATCAACCTTAATGTAGCCATTATGACTATACAGTGGAAGTGAGAAATAGATTTAAGGGCCGAGATCTGATAGACAGAGTGCCTGATGCACTATGGATGGAGGTTCATGACATTGTACAGGAGACAGGAATCAAGACCATCCCCAAGAAAAAGAAATGAAAAAAAGCAAAATGGCTGTCTGAGGAGGCCTTACAACTAGCTGTGAAAAGAAGGGAAGTGAAAAGCAAAGGAGGAAAGGAAAGATACAAGCATCTGACTGCAGAGTTCCAAAGAACAGCAAGGAGAGACAAGAAAGCCTTCCTCAGCAATCAATGCAAAAAAGTAGACGAAACCAATAGAATGGGAAAGACTAGAGATCTCTTCAAGAAAATTAGAGATACCGAGGGAACATTTCATGCAAACATGGGCTCAATAAAGGACAGAAATGGTAGGGACCTAACAGAAGCAGAAGATATTAAGAAGAGGTGGCAAGAATACATAGAAGAACTGTACAAAAAAGATCTTCATGACCCAAATAATCACAATGGTGTGATCACTCACCTAGACCCAGACATCCTGGAATGTGAAGTCGAGTGGGCCTTAGAAAGCATCACTATGAACAAAGCTAGTGAAGGTGATGGAATTCCAGTTGAGCTCTTTCAAATCCTGAAAGATGATGCTGTGAAAGTGTTGCACTCAATATGCCAGCAAATTTGGAAAACTCAGCAGTGGCCACAGGACTGGAAAAGGTCAGTTTTCATTCCAATCTCAAAGAAAGGCAATGCCAAAGAATGCTCAAACTACTTCACAATTGCACTCATCTCACACGCTAGTAAAGTAATGCTCAAAATTCTCCAAGCAAGGCTTCAGCAATACGTGAACCGTGAACTTCCTAATGTTCAAGCTGGTTTTAGAAAAGGCAGAGGAACCAGAGATCAAATTGCCAACATTCACTGGATCACTGAAAAAGCAAGAGATTTCCAGAAAAAAACATCTATTTCTGCTTTAATGGCTATGCCAAAGCCTTTGACTGTGTGGACCACAGTAAACTGTGGAAAATTCAAGAGATAGGCATACCAGACCACCTGACCTGCCTCTTGAGAAACCTCTATGCAGGTCAGGAAGCAACAGTCAGAACTGGACATGGAACAACAGACTGGTTCCAAATAGGAAAAGGAGTACGTCAAGGCTGTATATTGTCACCCTGCTTATTTAACTTATGCAGAGTACATCATGAGAAACGCTGGGCTGGATGAAGCACAAGCTGGAATCAAGATTGCTAGGAGAAATATCAATAACCTCAGATATGCAGATGACACCACCCTTATGGCAAAAAGTGAAGAAGAACTAAAGAGCCTCTTGATGAAAGTGAAAGAGGAGACTGAAAAAGTTAGCTTAAAGCTCAACATTCAGAAAACAAAGACCATGGCATATGGTCCCATCACTTCATGGCAAATAGATGGGGGGACAGTGGAAACAGTGGCTGACTTTATTTTTCTGGGCTCCAAAATCACTGAAGATGGTGATTACAGCCATGAAATTAAAAGACACTTACTCCTTGGAAGGAAAGTTATGACCAACCTACATGGCATATTAAAAAGCAGAGACATTGCTTTGCCAACAAAGGTCCGTCTAGTCAAGGCTATGGTTTTTCCAGTGGTCATGTATGGATGTGAGAGTTGGACTATAAAGAAAGCTGAGCACCGAAGAATTGATGCTTTTGAACTGTGGTGTTGGAGAAGACTCTTGAGAGTCCCCTGGACTGCAAGGAGATCCAACCAGTCCATTCTGAAGGAGATCAGTCCTGGGTGTTCATTGGAAGGACTGAAGTTGAAGCTGAAACTCCAATCCTTTGGCCACCTGATGGGAAGAGCTAATTCATTTGAAAAGACCCTGATGCTGGGAAAGATTGAAGGCAGGAGGAGAAGGGGACGACAAAGGATGAGATGGTTGGATGGCATCATCGGCTCAATGGACATGAGTCTGAGTGAACTCTGGGAGTTGGTGATGGACATGGAGGCTTGGCGTGTTGCGATTCATGGGGTCGCAAAGAGTCAGACACAACTGAGCGACTGAACCAAACCAAACTGATGCACCTACTCCTGTATACTTTAAATCATCTCTAGGTTACTTACGATACCTCATACAAGACAAATGCTATGTAAATGGTTGTCAGCATGCAGCAAATTCAAGTTTTACTTTTTGAAATGTTTTGGAATTTTTTTCTGGATACGTTCAACCAGAGGTTGGTTGAACCTGCAGATAAAGAACCCACATATACAACTGCAATCTTCTTTAGACTTCACAGTGTTTTTTGACTTAAGGCCCCTGTTGTGGTGATCAATACAGTTAAACTAACTTTCTTTTCATTAATATTTAGCTGGTACATCTCTCTCTACCATTTAATCTCCAACCATTATATCCTTATATTTTAGATAGGTCCCTGGTAAATACAGGAATATACATACAGCTGGCTTGGTGTTTTGATAACTGCCTCTTGGTTGTAAAGAATTTTTAATCTATTTCAATAATCTCTGCATAACAAATGGGAAGTGTAACGCAACTACATTTATTGTGCTTATTTCTGCCATCTTACTGTACGCCTTCATCTTTTTTCTACAGTTTTTCCTCCTTGCCTGCTTTCTATTGGTTTCGTCAAGTTTTATTTATCCCTTTGCTCTCCTCTGTTCATTTGGAACTTACAAGTTCTATTTCCATTCTCTTAGTGTTTAGTGTTTTGGTATTTTGACAAGATTGTCCCCATTTCTTAGTACACAAAAAGTAGGGCAGCTCAGTTGGGATGACGGGGATGGTACCTAGACAAAGTACGAGGGCAGAAGTGAGGTCTTCCACATCCAAGCCTGGCCATACTTGTCCTGTCTGATGCTCCACTGTCCTCCCCTCTGTGTGTTCAGATGCCATGTGCTAAAGGCAGGCTGTCCCCAAATAAAAGAGATCTGGATTGCTGAGCCATCTCTTCAAAGACAGTCACCCTGAAATTTCAGGGCTTATTCATCACCTTAGCATAGTCTAAAGCATAATTAAGGTTCAAAGATAACCAGTGCACCTAAGCTGAGGTCTTCTTAGATACCCCCTTCCCGTCTTACTCGATGATGCGGCAGCTGTGCTCATCCTGTTTTCACCACCCTTCAAAGTCATCTCTGTCACTTTGTTTAGTTCATGCTTATTTGTGTTTACCCACACGCTTGTCATTCTTTCTTACATCTCATTCCTTTCTTCTGGGTTCAGTTTTCTTTTGCTAGAAATAAATCCTATCCAGTTCAGTTCAGTTCAGTGCAGTCGCTCAGTCATGTCTGACTCTTTGCGACCCCATGAACTGCAGCATGCCAGGCCTCCCTGTCCACCACCAACTCCCGGAGTCTACCCAAACTCACGTCCATTGAATTGGTGATGCCATCCAACCATCTCAGCCTCTGTTGAACCCTTCTCTTCTGCCCTCAATCTTTCCCAGCATCAGGGTCTTTTCAAATGAGTCAGCTCTTGGCATCAGGTGGGCAAAGAAATCTACATCAATGTTTTTAATCAGTTTTGTTGGTAATCAATCTTTCTTTATGTCTAACTGTCTTGATTTTGCCCTGCCTCTTGATATATAGTTTTTAACTGAATATAGAATTTTACTAACTATCGCTGTCCCTTGGCACTTTGAAAATATCACGTCATTACCTTCTCGCATCTGTTCTCACCAATGACAAGTCTTCTGACGGTTTAGCAGTTATGCTTTTGTAGGTGAGCTATATCTTTTTCTCCGGTTGCTTTTAAGATCTGTTTGCCTTTGGTGTTTTGAAACTTAATCAGGATATGTCTAGGTGTGGATTTATTCAGATCGGGATACGCTGAATTTCCTAATGTGAAGTATGTCTTTAATCAATTTTTTCAGTTTCAGTCACTAACTCTTCCAATAGTCCTCTTTCCATTCTTTCTTTTCTCTCACTCTGGAATTTCTACTAGAAATGTTGGGCCTTTAGATCTGTCCCCCATTTCTCTAAATTTCTCCTACTACATTTCTATTTCCTAATCTTTCTGTGCTACATTCTTGATCACTTTCCTAGATTGATCTTCCAGTTCATTAATTCTCTCTTCATCTGTTTACTAACTCTCTTTAGCTCAATTTGGACCTTATTTGCCTAACCCACTGGGATTTTTATTTCAACGAGCATGCTTTTTTATTTTTAGAAATTGCATTTGGTTCTTTGTCAAATGCATCTGGATCGTTTTGGAAGTCTTGTTCTCACTTTAATACTTATTTTGTGCATTCACTCATGTTGTAGTCACTGTCAGATACTTCTATCACCTGACTTGCTTAGAACCTAGGCCCATTGTTTATCTTCTCTGCTGATTCCTTCAGGAGGAACTATTTTTTCTTCTAGGCTTGCTTCCCAGTTCCATAGATGGATAGCAATATTATCCTGGGTAAACTACCCAACTAAATTCAGCTTCTTAGCCTGTAAAATGGAGTCAGGGATTAAAGCATCTAATTGTATTGTTGCAAGTGTTACACAAGATCATATGTACACAGCCCTCAGCATAGAGACTCAGCTCCAAACATACAGCTTCTGTTACTAGTGACTGGCTACTGATTCTCTCTAATACTTACCACAGCACCTGCCGCTTTTTGTTACTCAGTGAAGATTTGATGAAAAAACAACAGTGTATATTAAAACACTGGAAGTCAAATCAGTTATGTAAATATAGTAAATTTTACTCTAAGGAATTATCCAAATACTCGTATTCCTTGGGCTATAAATGCCTACCTTATAAATACCTCAAACATTCATTCATTCATTCTCTATAAAAGAACAGCCACTGTTCTAGTTATGTCGTAAATGACAATGAATGATACAAAGTAACTGTTTTAATGGGGGCTGCACTCCAGCGGGGAGGATCTGACTATAGATAGAGCATTTATTAGATATATGACAAATAGACAGACTAATGACATTTAGGAAGGACGGGAGGCAGGGAGAAGGGGAAGGAGAAAGGAAATAGATCCTGATTAAGGCTTATTCAGAGAATTAAACCACAGTAATGTGTGGGGAAGTGGTTGGGTGGACACTTTAGATTCGAATGGCCTTATTCTATAATGACACTGAACTGAATCTGAAGGACAAAAGAGCCACTTGAAGACACGAAAGAAAGCACCCAGGCAAAGGGAACAGTGAATGCAACGGCTCCCAGGGAGCAGGCTGTGCTCTTTCAAAAATCGCAGAGCCCCGGGCGTCTAGAAAGCAGCGGGATAAGAGGACGGTCTGAGACAAGGTCAGAGAAGCAGCTGCTGTGTTATTCTTCAGTTGCTACGTGGTGTCCCCACCAGGCTCCTCTGTCCGTGGGATTCCCCAGGCAAGAATCCTGGAATGGGTAGCCATTTCCATCCCCAGGGGATCTTCCTGGACCAGGGGTCAGACCTGCCTCTCCCGCACTGGCAGGCGGATTCTTTACCACTGAGTCTCCTGGGAAGCCCCCGGGGGGTAGACGCAAGCCACTTTGTTCAGGGCCTTGTAAACCAGGGGAAAGAGTCTTGAGCTTATTCCACCGGGGGTGGAAGGCCATTGGAGAGTTTTGAGCCACAAAATGTCATCACTGGAGTTCCATTCCCAAAACACCACTCTGACCGGTCAGTGTTTGTGATGGAGAACTGTTTGAGGAGATGCATTTGTGAAAAGAGAGCCAGGCTTGTGACATTCTTTCTGCCTGATCCCCAGTCCACCCTGAAACTGCTGTTGCTGCCGCCACCAGGGTCCACGCACAAAGCTCTGGTCTCAGACAGCCATCTGGCGGCCAGCACGGGAACTGCTTGACCCCGGAGCCTCTGCAAAGACCCACCTCTTCCCAGAAAATCCCCCAAGATCTTCTAACTTCTCCAATCAAACTCTTTCCAGCCTTACACTGAAAGGCAGCTGTTACTCAATTTAGCTATTTTCCTTCTCTCTCCTAACAAATATAAGAGCAATAAGATCTTTTATTATTTTTCACTGTAAGTAAAACAAAGTCTGGACTAGACTCTAATGTTATAATCTTATGAGGCTATAATTTTATTAGTGAAATTTAGTATTAATCACAATAGGTTTCATGGGGGGAAATGAGCATGAAGTTATTCCTCTCCTTACACATCATTTACAAACACTTTTGGAACGTAACTAAGGGGTAAATAATATAATTTATGATGCCGCTTCACTGAAAAGGTTGGCAGTCAATCTCCTGTATGTATTTTTAGTTCAGAATGTGATCCTAAATGTGTAATCATAACATCTGGAACAGCTGGTGGGCCCTGAAAGAAGCTCATGATTTTTTTTTCTTTGCTTAAGATAGTAGCAATTTGAAAGATGAAGCTTTGTTTCAAAGAGGAAAGCTATTTATAACTGGCAGTTGGCAATTGTTAGAGCTGGTTTAGGCTGAAATATACATATATGAAATGAACTGCCTTTTTCAGTGGGGTAATGGTCAAATCAGAAAACTCAACCTTCTCATGGCTAATACAAAGCAGCTCTACACTAATTTACACTAATTTTTACACTAATTTAAAAACATGGCAGCAGGGCCCAATCTCCTACGATGGGACTTTTTCACTTGCAATAATGCGGCTAATTGCAGTGATGTAAGGAGACCTGCTTCTTCGCTACACTGATCTTTTCTTGTCCATCAAATAGGAAGATCTCAAAAGCCATGCTTACTCATTCAACTTCATGCAGGAAACTCACACGTTAGAGCAAGTCTGTTAAAAATGTATTTCCCTGGGCATAAAGACCACCTGCTGTGTTGCTAGGCGGAGCTGAAACGTGAATTTCTCACCCCAGACATTATTAGACTGACTCCTACTTTGGGGATTCTTTTGGGTCCTCTCACATCAAAGCAAGATCTGGAAAAGAAGTAGTGAAATTCCTCTTTCTGGGAAAATTAATTAAAAGTGTGATTTTCAGTATCTGTTAGCGGAGGATAATGAGACAGGCCTGTTGAAAACCAAAACACCACTCTGACCGGTCAGTGTTTGTGATGGAGAACTGTTTGAGGAGATGCATTTGTGAAAAGAGAGCCAGGCTTGTGACATTCTTTCTGCCTGATCCCCAGTCCACCCTGAAACTGCTGTTGCTGCCGCCACCAGGGTCCACGCACAAAGCTCTGGTCTCAGACAGCCATCTGGCGGCCAGCACGGGAACTGCTTGACCCCGGAGCCTCTGCAAAGACCCACCTCTTCCCAGAAAATCCCCCAAGATCTTCTAACTTCTCCAATCAAACTCTTTCCAGCCTTACACTGAAAGGCAGCTGTTACTCAATTTAGCTATTTTCCTTCTCTCTCCTAACAAATATAAGAGCAATAAGATCTTTTATTATTTTTCACTGTAAGTAAAACAAAGTCTGGACTAGACTCTAATGTTATAATCTTATGAGGCTATAATTTTATTAGTGAAATTTAGTATTAATCACAATAGGTTTCATGGGGGGAAATGAGCATGAAGTTATTCCTCTCCTTACACATCATTTACAAACACTTTTGGAACGTAACTAAGGGGTAAATAATATAATTTATGATGCCGCTTCACTGAAAAGGTTGGCAGTCAATCTCCTGTATGTATTTTTAGTTCAGAATGTGATCCTAAATGTGTAATCATAACATCTGGAACAGCTGGTGGGCCCTGAAAGAAGCTCATGATTTTTTTTTCTTTGCTTAAGATAGTAGCAATTTGAAAGATGAAGCTTTGTTTCAAAGAGGAAAGCTATTTATAACTGGCAGTTGGCAATTGTTAGAGCTGGTTTAGGCTGAAATATACATATATGAAATGAACTGCCTTTTTCAGTGGGGTAATGGTCAAATCAGAAAACTCAACCTTCTCATGGCTAATACAAAGCAGCTCTACACTAATTTACACTGATTTTTACACTAATTTAAAAACATGACAGCAGGGCCCAATCTCCTACGATGGGCTTTTTCACTTGCAATAATGCGGCTAATTGCAGTGATGTAAGGAGACCTGCTTCTTCGCTACACTGATCTTTTCTTGTCCATCAAATAGGAAGATCTCAAAAGCCATGCTTACTCATTCAACTTCATGCAGGAAACTCACACGTTAGAGCAAGTCTGTTAAAAATGTATTTCCCTGGGCATAAAGACCTCCTGCTGTGTTGCTAGGCGGAGCTGAAACGTGAATTTCTCACCCCAGACATTATTAGACTGACTCCTACTTTGGGGATTCTTTTGGGTCCTCTCACATCAAAGCAAGATCTGGAAAAGAAGTAGTGAAATTCCTCTTTCTGGGAAAATTAATTAAAAGTGTGATTTTCAGTATCTGTTAGCGGAGGATAATGAGACAGGCCTGTTGAAAAGCACGAGGCTCTTGGTAATGATCTTTTGCATGGCCCAGCCTTTCTGCTCTCTTATCCCAAAGCACCTCCTCTCATGGGCATCCTCTCCATGAAATGAGTTCGGGGTCTCAGCCCCCTTCTGAGCCGAGACTTGTCACAGAATCTTTCACCAGTATCGGCAGCAATTAGCACTAATTGGTACCCTGGGCAGCACTGGAACAGAAAGGTCAGTGATGGAGTGAGGAGGCAGGACGAATTACCCTCTCGCCTCTGGAAGTGAACTTATCGGATCTGCCGCGCAGCTGCTCTGTTCCAGCTGCCTCGGCGGGGCCTGCGAGGTGGACGAAGGAGGAATTTATTCTCTGGGGCTGTCAAACAAGAGTACTGGGGAAGGTCAGGTCACGGGGCAGGCCAAACAAAGCTGCTGAGTTATGGCCACTGAAGAGCCGCCAACAGGCCTCCCCGCCTTCACCCCAAACCAATCTTTCACCAGTATCGGCAGCAATTAGCACTAATTGGTACCCTGGGCAGCACTGGAACAGAAAGGTCAGTGATGGAGTGAGGAGGCAGGACGAATTACCCTCTCGCCTCTGGAAGTGAACTTATCGGATCTGCCGCGCAGCTGCTCTGTTCCAGCTGCCTCGGCGGGGCCTGCGAGGTGGACGAAGGAGGAATTTATTCTCTGGGGCTGTCAAACAAGAGTACTGGGGAAGGTCAGGTCACGGGGCAGGCCAAACAAAGCTGCTGAGTTATGGCCACTGAAGAGCCGTCAACAGGCCTCCCCGCCTTCACCCCAAACCACCTCAGCCCTTCCCGTCTCTCTCTCCTCCTTGAAGTTTCTTCCTGTAATATTATAAATCCAGTCACAGCGAGTGCCCCGTCAGCAGTTTTCTCTTCTAGCCCCAGAGCCCTCACTGTTTATCCTCGCTGCCGTACAACCAGATCGCTCGGCGGCTGCGAAGAGAGGTGCTCATTCGTCTTAGCTTTGCTGCCCTATACGTTCATCCTCCTGCTTCCGCAGCCGTGATGGGGGGATGGTGTGAAAGTCAGGCCAAGAAGACCTGTGCAGTGTGCACTAAGGTTCGTAAATGGACAGCCAGCGGAAATTTGCTGCATGTCTCAGGGAACTCAGACTGGGGCTCTGTAGTAACCTAGAGGGGCGGGCAAGGGTGGGAGGGAGACTCAAGAGGGAGGGGACCTAACCCTAACCCTAATTCATGTTGTCGTATGACAAATCAAACCAATATTACAAAGCAATCCTCAGTCTATTAAAAATAACTAAGCATAATCATTTTTTTAAAGACCTGTGCAAAACGTTCCCTTCGTGTAACGCTTGTTCCGCTAAGCGCCCTTGTGCTTAATCATCGTGCTATCTCCTCCATAGCTACTTGAAGTCAGCAGTTTCAGAAATCCTTGAGAGAATTGTCAGGGAATAACTAATAACGCTTTGCTCGGCTACAAGTAGCCACCAGATGACTTGGCATCACTCACAAGACAACAGAAGGCGAAGGAATGTTGGCACCCTGCCACCTCACAAAACTCGCCCCTCCCTCTCACTTAACTCAGATGCCAGTGCTTTGCTGAAGGCTGGGCAGACAGGGAAAGGGAGCGGGCACCTGCTTAGCAAAATCACAACAAATAAGCCAGAGGACCAGTGTGTCAGTCAGTGCCCTTCCATCTTCCCAAAAAGAACAAGACAACTGCACTCAACCACAACAATTCCCTTTCCACCTTTGGGTACACAGAAAATAGTTTTTATCTGAGGTTTTAAGCATTTGCTTGGAGAGAAAAACCAAAAAGAACTGGTTGACCTAGAAATGATTCAGCTTTGCAGGTACTGGCTGAGCCCAGACAAAGCCAAGAGGGACCTTTCAGAACCATTTATAACTGGATCAATATGTCAACTGGCCCTGCCTTCAACTCGCTCCAGCTTTTGTTGGAATTGAAAGATTAGCCCAGAAAAGAAACTGCCAGAAGAAACACGCAGGAGACAAATTTGTTCTGCTTGGTCTTCATTTGCCTTCCTTGAAGGAATCCAAGATGAAGTTAATGATATATCTGGCCTAGACAACTTTTGTTCTCATTGACTGACGATAGAAAATATTCCACTGTATTTGTGATATGAAAGAATGGGTAAATATCAGGATGAGCATTTTAAAGGCTAGTAAAGGAACACACTTTATAACAACAACAACAACAACAAAAAATGAGCTCATTCCATTCAGCCAAACTGATGTTCTTGGTCAAAGTGCAGAATTAAAGTGCCTGGAGCAAAATGAAAAATCAGCAACACTAGCTAGAGGGTGACATTATTTCATTTATTCAATCAACAAACACCTATCAACACTTACGGTGTGTCAGCCCCTCCACTAGGCACTTGGGCACAAAGATATAAAAAGCATAGCCTCTGCCTTGGTCAGGGTTCAGTTTAGTTGAGAGGGTACAAAGAAAATGAAAGTGAAAGTCGCTCAGTTGTGTCCGACTCTTTGCGACCTCATGGACTAGACAGTCCATGGAATTCTCCAGGCCAGAATACTGGAGTGGGTAGCCTTTCCCTTCTCCAGGGGGTCTTCCCAACCCAGGGATCAAACCCAGGTTTCTCGCATTGCAGGTGGATTCTATACGACCTGAGCCACAAGGGAAGCCCAAGAATACTGGAGTGGGTAGCCTAAGTGTGTCAGTCAGTGCCCTTCCATCTTCCCAAAAAGAACAAGACAACTGCAACTCAACCACAACAATTCCCTTTCCACCTTTGGGTACACAGAAAATAGTTTTTATCTGAGGTTTTAAGCATTTGCTTGGAGAGAAAAACCAAAAAGAACTGGTTGACCTAGAAATGATTCAGCTTTGCAGGTACTGGCTGAGCCCAGACAAAGCCAAGAGGGACCTTTCAGAACCATTTATAACTGGATCAATATGTCAACTGGCCCTGCCTTCAACTCGCTCCAGCTTTTGTTGGAATTGAAAGATTAGCCCAGAAAAGAAACTGCCAGAAGAAACACGCAGGAGACAAATTTGTTCTGCTTGGTCTTCATTTGCCTTCCTTGAAGGAATCCAAGATGAAGTTAATGATATATCTGGCCTAGACAACTTTTGTTCTCATTGACTGACGATAGAAAATATTCCACTGTATTTGTGATATGAAAGAATGGGTAAATATCAGGATGAGCATTTTAAAGGCTAGTAAAGGAACACACTTTATAACAACAACAACAACAACAAAAAATGAGCTCATTCCATTCAGCCAAACTGATGTTCTTGGTCAAAGTGCAGAATTAAAGTGCCTGGAGCAAAATGAAAAATCAGCAACACTAGCTAGAGGGTGACATTATTTCATTTATTCAATCAACAAACACCTATCAACACTTACGGTGTGTCAGCCCCTCCACTAGGCACTTGGGCACAAAGATATAAAAAGCATAGCCTCTGCCTTGGTCAGGGTTCAGTTTAGTTGAGAGGGTACAAAGAAAATGAAAGTGAAAGTCGCTCAGTTGTGTCCGACTCTTTGCGACCTCATGGACTAGACAGTCCATGGAATTCTCCAGGCCAGAATACTGGAGTGGGTAGCCTTTCCCTTCTCCAGGGGGTCTTCCCAACCCAGGGATCAAACCCAGGTTTCTCGCATTGCAGGTGGATTCTATACGACCTGAGCCACAAGGGAAGCCCAAGAATACTGGAGTGGGTAGCCTATCCCTTCTCCAGGGGATCTTCCCGACCCAGGAATCGAACCGGAGTCTCCTGTATTGCAGGCGGATTCTTTACCAAATGAGCTATCGGGGCAGCCCTGAGAGGGTATAAACAATAATGAAAAACCAATGAGACAAGCGTGGGACGAACTGGGAGAGAAGGGCTGACGTATACACACTGATGCTGCTGCTGCTGCTGCTGCTGCTGCTGCGTCACTTCCATCGTGTCCGACTCTGTGCAGCCCCAGAGATGGCAGCCCACCAGGCTCCCCCATCCCTGGGACTCTCCTGTGTGCAAACAGCTACCCAGAGCGAAGCTGCTGTATAACGGAGCCAGCACTGCCCGGTGCTCTGCGGTGACCTAAGGGGCTGGGACGGGGGACTGGGTGGGAGGGAGGCTCAACAGGAAGGAGGCATGCGTATTTATGGCTGACCCACATTTGTGTATTGCAGAAACCAACACAACATTGTAAAGCAACGAGTCTGCAATTAAAAATGATTTTTTTAAAACAGCAGTATGGAATCCTATCCGAGGCTACATCAACAGGAGGGTCCCGGGGAAGGCGGCTACCAGCCCTGGAGGGGTGACAGAGGAAGGACATGGAAGCTGAGCGTTTGGAAAGTGAGCAGGAAAAGAGATGGGAAAGGGATGTTTTCCAGGCTGAGGGGACAGGCCGAAGAGAAGGAAGGGGCCCCTGGGGAAGGGGACGCAGTTGCGTCGGATTCATAAGGAAATGAACAGAGTAGAGAAGAGGCAGAAAATGTGGAAAGAGAGAAAGAAAGTGACAGAGAGTAAGAAAGCGTGTGGAGTGGGGTGTGGGGTAACCAGGGCCTGCGTGCTACCGAGTGGCAAGCTTGGACTTCAGTCTGCGGGCCACAGGGTACCACGAGAGAGCGAAGAAGGGGAGTTTCCTGCTCAGATGGGTTGGAGGACAAGTTCCCTAATTCCATCAGCTGAGTCAGTGTTCCCTTGTTCTCGTCCTCTTCCTGGGTGTCCTAAAGCTTTGAAGAGTCATTGTTTGCAGAGAGATTCTGTTTTTTAAAAACAACACGGTATGGGAAATAGATCGGAGTAGAAGAAAAAGTCAGAAAGACTGTTTATGGCTTTTAAGGGCAATATTGAGGAGGGAAAATTGACAAGGGCTTCCCAGGTGGCTCAGCGGTAAAGAATCTGCCTGCCAATGCAGGAGACAGGTTCCATCCCCAGGTCAGGAAGATCCCCTAGAGGAGGGAATGGCAAATTATTCCCTTCATTCTTGCATCCTTGCCTGGAGAATTCCACGGACAGAGGAGCCTGGGGGGCTACAGTGCGTGGGTCGCAAAAGAGTCAGACAGGACTGAGCGACAACCACAAAATCGATAGGCCTTGATGACTAAATGATCCAAGAATTCAGAGGGAAAATGGACTTGAAGATGACTCTGAGGCTTCTTGCGAGACACCGGAATGGTTGAAGAAATGCTTATCCGAAGAAGACCAGAACCTCTATTTTCCACTTCAAAAAAGAGGCACCACACTCTCAACACAGACTCGGCATTTCCATCGCTGTGTTGAACTATGACATGCTTAAAGGCATAGGCCAATGACAGGTTTCTCACCTCTGCCAGAAAATAGCAAGAAATACTTTAATCCTGACAAGCCTTCCAGAGATCAAGGAAAGTATCTTAAACTATTGCAGTTCAGCAAAGGTAGAGCTTTTGTTTTCTGTGGCCTACGGTGCATGAGAAAGCAAAGGTGACATTTGGAGTTAAGGATGAAAATGCATTTCGGTGATAAAGCAACACATTCATTCATTCCTAACTTCGGATTTTAGAGGCAATCTCAATTTTACCTCCCTGAGAAGAGCCCCTGCACTGGTTTTCCTTATTAGCACTGGAGTTCAAAAACCTGCTCGAGGTTCAGAAACAAGAACAGTACTTGGAAAGCGAGCCACATTCAGGATGAATATGAGACAGACAGAGGCGGTGGCTCTGCTGGGCCGGGGTGGCCCCTCCCGCAGCCTCACAGACCTTTGTCTCCCCCGCCCAGGCCTTCAGGGACCCAGATCTGTGCATTACGCTTTCTGCCTTTGGCGCCCAGAGCACACGCTCTCAAATGTGGGCAGATGGATGGACACCGCTATGCAAATAGTCTCGTCCTGGTTGCAAAATGTACGTGGAAATCACATTTTCCCCAGCTTCCCCTCAGGCATTTTAAATACTCAAAACCAGGTAAATTTTTCCATTTCCACTGAAGTTAGCAACCACTCCACTCTGCAAGTTTCACTCAGCTCCAAAAGGAGAAGGTATTAGCACTTGTTTTTAAGTTATAAGCCACTTAATAGAGTTTTGCATAATAAGTTATTTCATTCGGTTTTTAATCTCTATCAAAACAACACCATAAAATTATTACTACTTCCTAGATGGTTCTAGCCAAGGTTTTATTTTTTTCTTCTTACTTTCTTTTCTCTTACAAACCCAGGAAATCAAGGCTGAAATGTGTATTAACAATGTTTATGTTACAAATGTAAACACAAGGAGGTCAGAAAATAGTTTAATAGGGGTCTCAGATTCATTATAATTCATTCAAGCTATTCTAGAGTGGGTAGTCATTCCCTTCTCCAAGGGATCTTTCCAATCCAGGGATCCAACCCAGATCTCCTGCATTGCAGGCAGATTCTTTACTGTCTCAGCCACCAGGGAAGCCCTTTTAAAAATGTTTGTGTTACAAATGTAAACATAAGGAGGTCTGAAATAGTTTAATAAGGGTCGCAAAATTATAATTCATCCAGGCTGTTCTCATGCAAAATTGCATATTCTTGTCCTATGTTCTACCTGTGTAGTTTACGAGGAACGGATAACTATGGGTAAACCTTCATTCTCACTTTTGTTGATTCACCTGTGTAAACCAAACAAACTGAGCGACTGGATCGTTTTACTCACACTCACAGGGACGTCTTCATTTTTCTCACTGTGTTTTTTGGTAACACCTGTCTAGACAGCGAACCGAAGTGACTTTTCATAATCTACTCACTCCTCAAAGCCCTGTTCTTTCTCCCCTTTGATTTACTATTTGAAATATACCAAAGATGACCTGAAGCATGAGTGAATTTAAATCCCATACGAATCGTGCCAGCGTATGTATTTCGCCTCTACATTCAAGAAGGGCTTTTCCTGACAGCTTCTCTTTTTTTAATTTTTCCTGGAGCAGAGCTGCTTGGCAATGTCGTGTCAGTCTCTACGGAGCCGCAAAGTGAGTCGGCTGTGCGTATACCCGTGTACCCCCTTGTGTTTGGACTTCCCTCTCCTGTAGGTCGCCACAGAGCCCTGAGCCGAGTTCCCTGCGCTCTGCCGCGGGTTCTCATTAGTTGCCATCTTACACGTTAGTAGTGCGCTGCGCTCAGTTCCTCGGTCCTGTCCGACTCTTCGTGACCCCATGGACTGTAGCCCAGCAGGCTCCTCTGTCCATGGGATTTTTCAGGCAAAAATACTGGAGTGGGTTGCCGTTTCTTCCCCCAGGGATTTTCCCCACCCAGAGACTGAACCCACGTCTCCTGTTCCTCCTGCGTTGGTAGGTGGATTCTTTACCTGCTGAGCCACTGGGGAGCCCTGTCAATAGTGTGTACATGTCAGTCCCAATACTGTCTGAAGGAAACAGAAAGATGTGTCAAACCCAGCCTCCTGCAGAGCGCCCTCTAGCGAGAGACTGTGGACGCTACCTTTCGACTTGGTTCTGCCCAGACAGGATCTGTGGCAAACCATCCTCTCTTCCTGGAGAAGGAAATGGCAACTCCAGTATTCTTGTCTGGAAAATCCCATGGACAGAGGAACCTGGCGGGCTACAGTCCATGGGGTCACAAAGAGTTGGACACAACTGAATACACACACACACATCTCCTCTTCCTGAACAAAACCTTTTGAGGATCTGACATCCAGTGCAACAGATTTCTTGACATCTAATCACAACAGCCGGGTTGTATTGCTGGTACTCGATTAAAATTCCAAATCAGCTTATTGGTGTATGCACGTCTTCAGTGAATAAAAACAAGAATTCTAATAGAACTCACTTTAAGTCAGTAACAAAGCTGGAAATCACCAAAAATGATAAGACACTAAAACCTGGAGAATTCATCTTTAAATTGATATCAAAGGAAAGAGAACCCAAAAAACGTGGTGGCCATTCGTGGTAGCAACAGCCTCTCCTAATAAAAGCCAAAATGCCATGGGTGCAGGTATTGACCAAGACAAAGGACCAGAGTTATGTCTAGCAAAGGTTTTTCATCTAAGTGGCCATGTCCATTTGACAACCATTAGAACTGTGAGAAAGACAGGTAAACTGAAGGTTTCACTCTGTATGAGCCTGTTGCCAAAAAGACTTGAAGGTTTGAAGTTGTTTACTTGTTTGTTTGTTTCACTACTCAGCACAGCATGCAGGATGTCAGTTTCCCAGCCAGGGATCGAACCCATACCGCCTGTATTGGAAGACAGAGCCTTAACCACTGCATCGCCAAGGAATTCCTTTGAAATAGTTTAAAACAAGATAGTATGGTAAGGTGATCTATCAATAGAAATCATTTCTGTAGAAGGAAATAAATTTAGAAAATAAAAGATTTTCCCCAGTGACATCGGAAGGGCCGATATGCTGCATGAAAGCTACGCTGTCGATGGAAATACGGCCACGAGAAAAGCCTGCAAAGCGCGCGACACAGAGCACAGACCTCCCCAGGGGAGGGTTCCCTGACTCCCTGGGAGACGCAGGCACTTCTGAAATCCATCAGGAGGAGCAGAGCCCCATGGATACACAGAGCACAGACCTCCCCAGGGGAGGGTTCCCTGACTCCCTGGGAGACGCGGGCACTTCTGAAATCCATCAGGAGGAGCAGAGCCCCATGGATTTCCAGGAGTCACATATGGATGTAAGAGTTGGACCATAAAGGAGGCTGAGCACGGAAGAATTGATGCTGTTGAACTGTGGTGTTGGAGAAGACTTGAGAGTCCCTTGGGCAGCAAGAAGATCAAACCAATCAATCCTAAAGGCAATTAACCCTGAATATTCATTGGAAGGACTGATTTTGAAGCTGAAACTCCAATACTTTGGCCACCTCATGCGAAGAGCCAACTCATTGGAAAAGACCCTGATGCTGGGAAAGGTTGAGGGTAGGAGGAGAAGGGGACGACAGAGGATGAGATGGCTGGATGGCATCACCGACTCGATGCACATGAGTTTGAGCAAACTCCAGGAGAGAGTGAAGGACAGGGAAGCCTGGCATACTGCAATCCTGGGGTCACAAAGAGTCGGACATGACTTAGTGACTGAACAACACGTGATGAAAAAGCACCATATGCTTCATTATAACAATATCAGCTGCCCTGGACCAAAAACCCTTCCACTTTTTCAAGACCAAGCAAACCTCTGGAGTTCTTGAACAATCCGAAGAGCAGAACAATCCTGAGACTAATACAATATTCTTCTGCTAACCCTAAAGACTGGAGAATACCAATGTGTCCTTAATCTTCACACTGAGAAGTATAATTGTGACACCAACACTGTGGTTCATGTCAGTTTCAATAGTAAAATATAAACAGACCTAGGAAATCCAACTCCATTTAAAAGTGGGCTAAACATGCCAACTCTAGTGGTCAACAGAGCTGTCTTTGGCTCAATGCTATTTTGAAATGATCAGGCTGCGTTGAATGGAAAGTAGGAATTCTTTTAACGGGGAACATTTCAAAGCAGGTTTATTGTTATGACTTAACTTGAGCTTTCTGAAGAAAACATTAGTGGTTTTAAGACAATATTGAATGTGGCTTTCAAACTCCCTAAATGAGTCCACGTACATACGAAAAATGTTCAATGTCAAATACGAAAATTATATTCCTTCTTGATCCTTCAGCTAGGAGCCAGGTTCAGGTAGGTGCTTACAACTTCCCAGCTCCTTCAAGTGGATGACTGCTCCCTCTTACCTATTACCCCACCCCAGCATGCATTTGAGTAATTTCATCAGTTAGCAAAAGGGAAGCCCTGGACTCTGATCTTGCAACGCAAATAATTCTGAGTTTATAGAGGTTAGGAATTTCCACAAGAAATCCCTCGCTCTCCCTGGGTGGACTTGGACATGCGCAGCAGTGCATTTAACGAGTACATTTCCTGCAGGCCTGAAGTCTAAAGTCGGATTCCTAGAAGCATAACATCTGATTCCTTCCACGTCTATGAAGTACAGCCACCGCCTTCATCCCACTGTCGAAGTATCACATTCAGAAAAAGCGTTCTCCATCTAGGTCAGACCACCTCTGCAGCACGGCCTCATTCTGAAGACCACAGTTTAAGAGGAGACATTGAGTAACTGGAGTATCTCCAAGGAATGCAGCCAAGATTCCCAAAGTAATGTCAAATGCCATACCATTGAAAAAGAACTGGAGAGGTCTGGCTTGAAAAGGACAGGCTGTTTTATACTTCTCTCGTTCCAATGTTAGATGAGGAAAGGCTTGTTTTGTGTAGACAAGGTTTATTTTGTGTTGGATCTAAGAGGCAAGCAGATTTCAGTTCCATATAAGAAAGTACTTTTTCAAAATTAGAATAGACTGCATTCTCAGAAGATGACTTCATAATAAACAAGAGGTCAGACTCTTAATTTCAAAGGTAGCTTGAAATTCCAGGTTCCTGAGAGTCTATATGGTTGCTTAGTTCTTTAAAAAGCAATTTTTTTGCCCAAGAATTCTGAATCATTTCTGCAGTCAATAGTTTCTTCTAAACCAGCTGAATCAGACAAAAATACCAGCAAGTATGATTCCCACTACCTTACAGATGGGGTAGTAGGTAAAACCAAGAAAGCATGGACTTTTATGTTTGACTTAAGTTCAAATTGTACTCCACTATTTATAGACTTCTGTGACCCTAGGCAAGTCTCTTAACCTCACTAAGCTTTAATTTCCTCATCTGTAAAATGGGATTTTAGCTATGAGACTATCATAGGGAGGGAGGTGGGAAGGGGGTTCAGGATGGGGAACACTTGTACACCTGTGGCGGATTCATGTTGATGTATGGCAAAACCAATACAATATTGTAGAGTAATTAGCCTCCAATTAAAATAAATAAATTTTTTAAAAGAAATTAAATGAGATAATGAACACAGCATGCATGCTCAGTTGCTAAGTCATGTCTAACTCTTTGTGACCCCATGGACTATAGCCCACCAGGCTCCTCTGTCCATGGGATTTCCCAGGCAAGAATACTGGAGTGGGTTGCCATTTCCTTCTCCAGGGGATCTTCCTGACTCAGGGATCAAACCCACATCTCCTGCTTTAGCAGCTGGATGCTTTACCACTGGAGCCACATGGGCTTCCCAGTGAATATAGGAAGCTTAGCAAAGTCCCTGACTCAAAGAAACCCTTGAAGGGGGGGATGCTATGATTATTAGACAGCTCAGAGTCCTTCAATTGCCCTTGCACCCCAGGCTCTGCTCTGTTTGAAGACTTTTAATTGCATCCTAGACATCCACAAACACAGGAAGGTGGGTGGGGAAAGGGAGGGACAAAAGTTTTGTGTGTATCATCTGTACACACATAAATACATCTGAACACACATATCTCATGTTTAACATCTGTGGGCTCGCATGCAGTCGTAAGAAAGAACACAGAGACATCTGATGAAATCTTTACATGTTACATATCTTTTGTGTCACGTTATTTTCTTATGATGTTAGGCATTATTGTCAGCTACTTTCCCCTCCATCCCACATACTGACACAAACTGAAAGTCGCTCAGTCATGTCTGACTCCTTGTGACCCCACGGACTGGTCCATGGGATTCTCCAGGCCAGAACACTGAAGTGGGGAGCCTTTCCCTTCTCCAGGGGATCTCCCCAACCCAGGGATCGAACCCAAGTCTCCCACATTGCAGGTGGATTCTTTACCAGCTAAGCCACCAGGGAAGCAAAACGTGGAAATAATACATGCTGCTGAAAGCGCTAACAGTCTCAGTGCGCGCCCTCGCTTGGAGCCCGTGAGTCGTTCTCTGTTTCCCTTTGCTCAGCACATCTTGCCCCTGGCTGGGTCTTCTTTTACAGTGCTTTGGGAAAAGCAGAAACCCACTCCAGTATTCTTGCCTGGAGAACTCCATGGACAGAGGAGCCTGGTGGGCTACAGTCCACAGGGTCACAAAGAGTTGGACGCGACGGAAGCGACTTCACACGCACGCATGCTGTTCTAGGAGGCAGAGCCTCTTGGGCTCTTGGAAAATGGTGATTTTGTGGCTCATCAAGCAAAGGACTTGGTAGGTGTTGAACATGGTAATATTCCAATTTCTATTGATTAATCAATTAATACTCCGGTGCTGAGGTGAGCAAGTATGTTTTCGTTCCTCCCAAAACAATTAATTAATATGAACCGACTGAGCTCTGGGGAAAATGTATATTCTAGGACATATCTGAAGCTGGTTTCAATATAGTTGGAGGCTTTCAAGTGGAAAATTCTCTATTTAGCAATTACATGATATGAGAAAACTCAGAATTCATCAGTGATTCAGGCACTGGCAAGTCACGAGAGTGCAAGAGAAGGCACGAAAGGACGACTCATCACTTACACCAAACCCGCGCTGGCGGTTCAGCCACTAAGTCGTGTCTGAGTCCTGCGACCCACCAGGCTCTTCTGTCCATGGGATTTCCCCCCAAATGACTAGTTAACAGGATCTTGTGGGGAGATTTATGAAAATATATATTCCTCCACCAAAATGCACCCCATTACCCCCTGAGTGTTCTACATCATGGGAAAGGTAGGACCAGGGAAACCCTATTTTCTCTAAAGGTTCTGTTTATCAGCCGGGCTTGAGAACCACTGCTCTGAGTCAGTGGATTTCCACACGATGCTTGAACATTCATACCAGGAAACAGCAAACACACTTGCCTCCAACCCCACCTTCAGAATATTCTGATTACTTCTATTTTTTCATTATTTTTTACAACAAGGCTGAGGAATTCCAGGTTTTCAAATTAATTCATAGATATCATCCAGTTAAAAGTATGACTATGCCAGTTTCCTGGGATAATGTGGCTCTGATTCATCACATGTGTGAAAAGAGAAAAAAAAAATGCTACACCCCAATGCCAGAAAAATTCACTTGTAGCTAAAAAAAACATGTCACCAATGCCAACGTCTTCAAGCTCGGGAGTCCCCAACCTCTGGGACCCAGTGCCTGATGATCCAAGGTGGAGTTGGTGTCATAATAAAAAAATAAAGTGCCCAATAAATGCAATGTACTTGAATCATCTGCAAACCATCCCCCACACCCGCCCCTTACTGCAGAAAAACTTATCTCCCACAAAACTGGTCTTTGGGACCAAAAGGGTTGGGCAATACCGTCTAATTATGGGGCAGGTGATGAAGGTAGGTGAGAAATGGGGTGCGTGCCCCCTGGCGGGATGCTTCTACAGGGGTGAAGCCAAGGACTTGCCCACTCCAGGCCTGACAGAGCCCTTTGCACCACCGCAGACCCCGCCCCAAAGGCTGCCACATTTGTGTGTGTCAGAACTTCCTCTCTAAAGATGGTACAAGACTTGGGAGTCAAATCTCTGGAACTAGGAACATCCACACATATTTTAATTAAAAGCCCATTTGAATGTGGAACAATAAAATTAAACAGCGTCTGTTCTTTAATAGTTACAAGCATTTTGTATTCACAGCCCCCAAGCTAGAGTTTCAAGAAATATCCCTTTAGATTTGATTGTGAAATAATCTCAGGACAGTTTTTCTTCCCCCCTCTTCATTTCATAGGCTATTTATAATTTGGCTTAACAAGGCAGACTCAAGAAGAACATAAATGGACCCCATGGGCTGCAGCACACCAGGCTCCTCTGTCCTCCACCATCCTCGAGTTTGCTCAAATTCATGTCCATTGAGCCAGTGATGCCATCCAACCATCTCCTCCTCTGTTGTCCCCTTCTCCTCCTGCCTTCAGTCTTTCCCAGCATCAGGGTCTTTTCCAGTGAGTTGGCTCTTCACATCAGGTGACCAAGGTATTGGAGTTTCAGCTTCAACATCAGTCCTTCCAATGAACACCCAGGACTGATCTTTAGGATGGACTGGCTGGATCTCCTTGCAGTCCAAGAGACTTTCAAGAGTCTTCTCCAACACCACAGTTTCAAAGCATCAGTTCTTCAGTGCTCAGCCTTCTTTATGTTCCAGCTCTCACATCTGTACAAGACTACTGGAAGAACCATAGCTTTGGCTATATGGACCTTTGTTGGCAAAGTGATGTCTCTGTTTTGCTAATGAAGTTGCCTTCTCAACCACTTAGACTGTACGGAGCCTACGGGAATGTAGGTAGGGGTTTCAGGGACGGTCATACGGAGGAGGTATGTTCATTGGAGGAAGACGGTGCCCTTTAAGATGTGGATATCAGATACAGAATGTGAACACGGTGGAACAGTTAAAAGGCGGCATCTCCTTTATTTGCCCAAATGCCCTAGTTTCAAGTGATTAACTCCCAAGGTTGAAGTGTCATGTATGACAACAGTGGTTCTCAAAGTGTGATCCCTGGGCCAAGGAACCTGTTAGAAATGCAAATTCTCAGGCCACCCAGATCTGCTGAGTGAGATCTGCTGAATGGGCTGGGGACCCAGCTAGTTGCATTTAATAAGCTCTGCAGGTGACTCTGAGCCAGGCTCAGGTTGGAGAACCACTGTATCATGAGAGTGGCTTCCCAGGTGGTGCTGGTGGTAAGGAGCCCGCCTGCCAATGCAGGAGATGTAAGAGACACGAGTTCAATCCCTGGGTCTGAAAGATCCTCTGGAGGAGGGCACGGCAACCCACTCCAATATTCTTGCTTGGAGAATCCCATGGACAGAGGAGCCTGCTGGGCCACAGTCTATGGGGTCAAAGAGAGTCAGAGACAACTGAAGCCACTTAGCACAGCACGGTGTTACAAGAAAGTATGATCAATATTTATACACTTTTCCCTCCCCTCCTCTCCCCACTCACACATGTACACAAACACACACGCAGCCGTGGACGCGTGTATAGTGTTCAAAGAACTGGAAAACAGCCCTTGTTTTCCCTTTTCCTGGAGAGTTTCTTTCTTTTCGTGTGCAGGGTGCTGAGGCAGGGGTGGAATTTAAACAATCCCTAATGAAGGCAGCCGGCTCCACATATTTATCACATTACACTGTGCTGTATTTACCCCTTACCGCTTTGGGTTCATTTGCATATAATCTTTCATAATTCAATTCACTCGTTTAAATCATTTCTTTTATTTTCACTTATTTATTCAGATGGGGAAAGTTCAGTGTACAGATCACTGGGGCCCCCCAGTGGCAGCCTTTGGTACTGCCAGCCTCGGATTTAATACCTGGAGTTTTGCGGGAATGGTACCCACTCAAATCCTTAGCTTTTCACCTGGTTGGTAGAAGCAAAAGGTAGCATCAATTCATGCTTTGTATCTGGCTTTTATCAGCATTCGAGCTGAAATGTCCCCAGATGCTCTGGCTTCCCCTTCTTGCATCTATGAGGCTCCACACTCGGGCACTTGCTGAGTATGTCAGGGTCTTCAGTACCTGCTGGTCAGTGCACACACCAGCCAGGAATGGACGCAATAAACAGCAGAAGAAACTTGTCCTGAGGTTCCTCTTCCTCTATAACCCTGGAGTTTCTGCTCCTACCAGCCCTCCTTTGAGGTTGTCACTACCCAGAGAAACTAAGTCCTGCTAGGAGTTTAGATACAGCCTTCTCCCTCCTCTGTTTTCTGTGTTCAGCAGCAATGGGCAGGGTCCTCGAGGGTCCGCCCCTGACAGCCCCTGACAGCTGCCCTCCACGGGCGTCACAGAAGCAGAGCCCCGACCCCCGCCCCGTCCGCATCTCCTGACGCCCCATCACAGGTCCAGGCCTCCAGCCAGATGTGGAGCTTGCTTCCTTGGCAGGGTCGCCCTCCCGGAAACCGCAGGGCCTGGCATCGGGTGAACCGCAGGCCGGTGGACCACGGATTCCACTTAGCCAGGCACTTTGATGTCCGTCCAGTCTCCCCAGCACGGGCCCTGTGCGCTCTGCTTGGGCTGCAGACGCCACGCTGCCTGGGAAGACTGCGGAAAGGTGCTTTCCAGGACCCTGTGTGCACGCTTCACCCCTGGCTCCGATGGTGCTGATGCAGTGAGGCTATTTAGCGATGGCCCCCGCCCCCAGTGACGGCCGGTAAACAGTGGTGCCACTGACAGATCGGGTGATGCTCTAAAGTTCAGCCCCGCCCTCTTGGCCTTTCCTCACCCAAGGAGTCATCCGAGGGCACCCACTGCCTTCCCTTCAGTCTGCCTGAGCTGCTTTTGTCGGAAAGGAAAACACCAATACAGTATATTAACGCATGTATATATCTATGTGGAATTTAGAAAGACGGTAACGATGACTCTATATGCAAGATAGCAAAAGGGACGCAGATATAAAGAACAGACTTTTGGATGCTGTGGGAGATGGCGAGGGTCGATGATTTGAGAGAACAGCATTGAAACATGTATATTACCATATGATCACCAGTCCAAGTTCGATGCATGAAACAGGGCCCTCAAAGCTGGTGCACCTGGACAACTCTGAGGGATGGGATGGGGAGGAAGGTAGGAGGGGGGTTCAGGATTAGGGGACACATGTATACCCGTGGCGGATTCATGTCACTGTTTGCCAAAAACCACCACAATGTTGTAAAGTAATTAGCCTCCAAGTAAACTAAATAATTTTTAAACAATTTTTAAAACTCGCTAACCATGTTTAAATTAATTGATGTAACATTTGTATATTTCTTGCAAAGAAAAATTTAACTTTTACTGGGTATATACACACAGATGTGTAAAAGCATTCTTTGTGAGGTACTGCGAAAAGGAGTTCACAATGCAGACACATCTCAACAGCACCCCACTTACACTAATTTACTAAGGACAATATTCAATAAACTAGATTGCTCCAAACTAGCTAGATTAAAATTCAAATTCAGGATTTCTGTGCCCATCTGAGAATGGAACATGAACACAGGGCAGTGCCCCAAAAGAGCACAAACTTCGGTGCCTTAGAGACCAAGGTCCCCATCCCAACCAGACACAGGTGGATACCCTCAGAGAGACGGCTCACCCTCAGTGAGCCTCAGTTTCCTCCTGTGTAAAATGGGCTAATGCCACCAGGGTATTTATTAGAGGTGATCAATGAGAGGCTCTACCTAAAACATCTGAAACCAGAGCCCAAAGCATGAGGGAGCCATAAACGGAGTTGTTTCAGCACGGGTTACTCGAAGCTACCATTTTTCCAGCAAGTAGTTCAAAGGGGTCACTCTCAGCAGCCCAGAAAGCGCCCCTCCTCCAACTCCTTTCCCAGCTGCAAGTTACTCCTCCAGGAAGCCCTCCCTGATGCCCGATGGTCGACTGGCTCTCCTCCCATCAGCACGCCCAACACTGCTCTGAAAGCACATCTGTTTCCCGCCATGCGTGGACTTAACGGCATCTGCCCGTCTGCACTGAACTTGATGCTTCCAGGAGGGCTGGGCGTCTACCTTGTTCACTATGCATCGCCAGCCCCTGCTCAGCATATTATGGGATTTCCGTAAATACTGAATGAATGAGTGAATGAATGACAGCCATTATTAGACGGCTACCTAGAGAAGAAAAAATATCAGGAAAGTAAAAGTTTTGCATTCTTATAACTGCCTTTAAGCCTCTTTGAATTACTTTCAAAATATATGAAATCTGAGCTTCCAAAAGCTCTAGCATTTTCCTCCCCTCACTATAAGAATGTGCTGCTGCTGCTGCTAAGTCTCTTCAGTCGTGTCCGACTCTGTGTGACCCCATAGACGGCAGCCCACTAGGCTCTTCTGTCCCTGGGATTCTCCAGGCAAGAACACTGGAGTGGGTTGCCATTTCCTTCTCCAATGCATGAAAGTGAAAAGTGAAAGTGAAGTCTCTCAGTCATGCCCGACTCTTAGCGACCCCATGGACTGCAGCCTACCAGGCTCCTCTGTCCATGGGATTTTCCAGGCAGGAGTACTGGAGTGGGGTGCCACTGCCGTCTCCGATAAGAATGTGCACATTTTTATTATTAACATATATTTATTGGAATAACTATATACTTATTCCAATTAATTATAATCATATTCATTATTCCCAATTCCTCTTTTGAATACATGACTATAAAATGTGTTTATCATGTTTGACACCTTTCTAATTCTTAAATTGACTATGTATTAGTCACACAGACCCTAAAGAAGAAGGAAATCCTTGGTAGAAAAGTGTTAATAATTTACTAGTTGCAAAGTGTACTTTTACCTCCGAACACCAGGTGGGTACAAAAAGCATTGAGATGTGTATAAGAGACAGGATTTAATACCTGGAGTTTTGCGGGAATGGTACCCACTCAAATCCTTAGCTTTTCACCTGGTTGGTAGAAGCAAAAGGTAGCATCAATTCATGCTTTGTATCTGGCTTTTATCAGCATTCGAGCTGAAATGTCCCCAGATGCTCTGGCTTCCCCTTCTTGCATCTATGAGGCTCCACACTCGGGCACTTGCTGAGTATGTCAGGGTCTTCAGTACCTGCTGGTCAGTGCACACACCAGCCAGGAATGGACGCAATAAACAGCAGAAGAAACTTGTCCTGAGGTTCCTCTTCCTCTATAACCCTGGAGTTTCTGCTCCTACCAGCCCTCCTTTGAGGTTGTCACTACCCAGAGAAACTAAGTCCTGCTAGGAGTTTAGATACAGCCTTCTCCCTCCTCTGTTTTCTGTGTTCAGCAGCAATGGGCAGGGTCCTCGAGGGCTCCGCCCCTGACAGCCCCTGACAGCTGCCCTCCACGGGCGTCACAGAAGCAGAGCCCCGACCCCCGCCCCGTCCGCATCTCCTGACGCCCCATCACAGGTCCAGGCCTCCAGCCAGATGTGGAGCTTGCTTCCTTGGCAGGGTCGCCCTCCCGGAAACCGCAGGGCCTGGCATCGGGTGAACCGCAGGCCGGTGGACCACGGATTCCACTTAGCCAGGCACTTTGATGTCCGTCCAGTCTCCCCAGCACGGGCCCTGTGCGCTCTGCTTGGGCTGCAGACGCCACGCTGCCTGGGAAGACTGCGGAAAGGTGCTTTCCAGGACCCTGTGTGCACGCTTCACCCCTGGCTCCGATGGTGCTGATGCAGTGAGGCTATTTAGCGATGGCCCCCGCCCCCAGTGACGGCCGGTAAACAGTGGTGCCACTGACAGATCAGGTGATGCTCTAAAGTTCAGCCCCGCCCTCTTGGCCTTTCCTCACCCAAGGAGTCATCCGAGGGCACCCACTGCCTTCCCTTCAGTCTGCCTGAGCTGCTTTTGTCGGAAAGGAAAACACCAATACAGTATATTAACGCATGTATATATCTATGTGGAATTTAGAAAGACGGTAACGATGACTCTATATGCAAGATAGCAAAAGGGACGCAGATATAAAGAACAGACTTTTGGATGCTGTGGGAGATGGCGAGGGTCGATGATTTGAGAGAACAGCATTGAAACATGTATATTACCAATCATGTTTGACACCTTTCTAATTCTTAAATTGACTATGTATTAGTCACACAGACCCTAAAGAAGAAGGAAATCCTTGGTAGAAAAGTGTTAATAATTTACTAGTTGCAAAGTGTACTTTTACCTCCGAACACCAGGTGGGTACAAAAAGCATTGCTCATGTTTTTTAATCTAGGAATTTCTTACATTTTTATGGCCTGTTCTTTGGGCTTATTTATGATGGTTTGGGACAAAGAGCCAACCTTTGCCATTATGATTTATACTCTTCCAACAAAGGAAACACAGAAAGAGATAAGACATCCAAATTAAATCACAGCACTAGATAAGAAAATCCAAATTAAATTATGACACTGAAAAAAAAAAACAAACCGTGACGGTAAGGGGCTGAAAATTTTAAATCAAAACAAAGAGAAGTACAGACAGACTATAGACAAAGAAAATAGGAAAATTTCAAAAACCTAAGCTACAAAATCTAGCACTTACCAAATAAAAGTTTTCAGATGCCTTATGTCCTGCATTTGTGACATTATGAACTAATGCCTACCTACTAAAATATTTTTATATGCCTCATTTTAATCTTACTCAGCTTGTGTTGTTGTTTAGAAAGCCTAACAATATATTTTGTTATGGTAAAATGTTAGCAATTAGCAGCAGATAGCCAATATTTTCCTTTTTCCCCCCATTAATGCCATTTATCAAAAAAAAAAATGACCTGGACATCTGTTTTCATTTTTAGTGATGCTTTTAAGCTCCTTGATAGTTGAACGCCAATTCTAAAACTTGATTGGATTTCAAGGAAAGACAACTGCCTTAGAAACAAAGACATTGAGAGAACTGAGAAGAAAAATCCCTGCTTTTGAGCCTTCTCGGTATAAGCACTGTTGATGATAGAGGCCAAAGGTTAGTTCAATAGCATAGGCAGTCAGTGGGGTGAGCACAGCAATCTAACCATAACACAGCTATACACAGGCTGAGTAAACACTCCTGCCCAGCCCAGGAACTCTCAGTAAGAGGAGTTAATATGACCACAGAACTAAGTGATGCTAACTAAGACCCCTAAGACACACCGTCCCATTAATACGACCACAAAATCATACACAACACTGACTTGGATTATGTATGAAGCTGGAGGCAGAGCACATACCAACACTGGACTTGCAGGTAAGTATTCTGGACTGAATTCACATCACAAACTCAAAAGAGCCAAAACCACGCTGAGGAAATCATTTGTGAACTATTTCTGGCCTCCATAAAGAAGGCATAGGGAACTGAGCACACGCACAAACACACTCGTAAATATTTATGACACTTCTACATTTCGCTTCGCCCATATCCCCTACATTTTGTGAAAGCATTTGCTTGCCACACTCCCAGTTTTGTTTAGTATTGCCTTATAATTTGCTGGGAAAAAAATGTACATATTTGACAATTTTTTACTTCTTCCACATGAACTAAGTTAAAATGGAGTTAAGAAAAGAGGCACAGTATGATTAATTTTCTTCCGAATGTTTCATTAAGCTTACTTATCTGATCTACTTCAATTTGACTTTAATTCTTTTATAGCTGGAACCCAAGGTCCCCAGATTGTTTTCAAAATTACTACATGTAAATCTTTTCTTGTATCAAAATCTTACCCAGTGGACATACTTTACTACCAAAGGCTATTCAGAAATTACTTATCTGCGTTGCTTAAAGCAAGCTGGACATGGTCTCTGTACAGCCAGACATTCACAGAGAACACCAAGCTCCTGGAATCTGAGGATTTAAAGAGAAGTAAAAAAGGAACATTCCATTCTGTTGTGTTTCCTCATCTTTTTTCTTTCTGCTGTGGCTCCAGCTCTCTTAGGAAGTTACCCAATGCCACAATTCTTTATCCACAAAAGAGAACAAAATATTAATACAAAATGAACACCAATGTTTTAAAAATCCTGGTGGACAAAAATTAGTACAAATGAAGTAAGGTGGATCAGTAAATTCTAAGAGAGAGATCTGAGTACAGTATTTAGTTTCCTAAAGTCAGCTGGTACAGTCTGGGGGCAAGAGCTTTTCTGGTTACATGCATATAACAGAAATTTTAAGCTGCAGAGTACTACCAGCAAGTTAGTATGTCTACTGTGAAGCGATAATGACTCTCTAATAACCTCTATTAAAACTCTGACAGCATTTTCCTCCTATTAGAAACCCAGAAAGTTACTGCAAGCATTAATAAAGGTTTTAAATAATGTAGTTTAACATGTCAAAAAGGAGAGAGAGAAAAACAGAACAAAGGGAAGTAAAGGCAAAATTCACAGTAAACTCCCTTGGATTAAAATTAACAAATCAATTCCTAGACAGGAAAAAAAAAAAAACTATAAGATAGAAAAAAAAAAAACCCACTCCAGTTTCATCTTTTGGAATTCAATTATTATAAAATTGAATCTAAAAAAGTGTGGAGAAACAACAGCGAAGAGATAAAAGTAGACAAACACGCAGAACAGAGTGAAGCAAGAGCGACAGGGCATGTGGGTGGGTGTTGAAATCTGCAAGTGAGCGCTATAAACAGAATGAAACAATGGATACTGAGCACTGTGTTTGACAGATTGACACGTAAAGAAAAAGGAACTGTTAGGAGCCATATGGTAGGCTGGGTTCTAACAGTCTTGAAAGGACACTTTATCTATTCTGCCTAAAAATAGCTTAGCAGTGATATACAAAACATTTTCTTTGAGCAGAATAACCATTTTTTTCACCTGCTACCCCATGATTCATGCTGTGGCACCTAAAACCTTCCTCGAAGCCTCTGAGACAGCTTTTAGGAACCTTGGAACTCTGCTGACCAGTGTAAAGGCCACAGCGGCAGCAAATTCTTTTGGAGTCAACAGATCTTAATACAATCGGGAGGAAGGAGGACAGAACCTAAAAAAACCTATCCCAGATGCAACTGTGTCTGATTTCGGCCCAGCAGCCTCAGGGCTGGGTCCTTATTTCACCCTGGGTTCACTGTCATTCCCTGCGTGAATTACAAACCACCTCCCAGCCCACAGCTCGGACATTCTGTCCACCAACCCAGACCAAAAAGGCCAGAGTCAGCATCGTACCCTATCCAGCGAGGGGAGAAGGCCGGCTGGCTTCAGACTCCAGTGTGAGCTCTAACACTGTCATCTGACTCTCTGTGTCCCCATGGACTGTACCCACCAGGCTGCTCGGTGCATGGGATTCTCCGGGCAAGAATACTGGACTTGGGGGCCGCATCCTCCTCCAGGGGATCTTCCCAACCCAGGGATTGAACCTGTGTCTCCTGCACTGCAGGCAGATTCTCTCCAGACTCCTCCAGAAACGATCCCTCTTGCCACCTGCAGGCACAGCCCCCCCTGTGAGCAGGCGGCCACCCTCTCACTCCAGGACCTCACACGCTGGCCCGTGTGTCCTACTCAGTGATCTAGAAACTCTAGTTTCCAGTGATCACTCACACTAGTGATCAACCAGAGTGGTCCTTACACGGAGGGCTGACTTTTCACTCTACTCTAAACCATTCCCTGATCCTCCACTTACACAGAGGAGAAGCCCAGCTTCCACAGTGGCCCTCAGGTGTGGCCACCCTGACGTGCTGCCCGACCTCTCACAGCGACTCATCGCCTGGCAGCAGCACTGCTGGCAGAGGGCCTGGGCTGGCAACGCCCTGGGCCCTCCAGCATCGCCTAACCCCACTGTCACCTCCCCAAACCACAGCCTTCCAGGGCCACCCACGTCCAGGGACAGTCACCAGGTACAGAGGCCCCGGGGAGTGGGGGGAACGGCTGGGCCTGCACAGCAGCTTGACCTCTGCCACTGCCCTGCTTCCTTCTGCTCCTCCACACGTCTTCATCCCATCCCGAAAAATGACCTGCCCCTTTTACACAACCTCCAGGCCTGCTTCCCGAGACCCCAGCCTGCCACGGAGGTCGCACACGATCCAGCCCCGCCAGCCTCTCCGATCCCTGATCTTCCCGGTCTGCCCAGTTTACCCCGCTCCAAGCTCACTGGCCTTGGTTTGGTGTTTCCTCCTGAGGACTGGTGAGCTCCTGCACGAAGGTCTGGGCACAGCTGTTCCTTCACCTCCTTCCAGCTCCACTTAAGTATCACCTTAAACACGTGCATGCATTTGCTTACCTGTCTGGGTGTTGATTTCACTTGGAAGAAATGACTTCACATACAAAAGAGGGTAAAAATGACTTTTTTAAATACATGAAGGCCGAGTAACGGTAAACAAACAAAACAATAACAAACAAAATTCAGGGGTTCTGGACTCAACCCTGAGCCCCAGTGCCCAACACCGGCCCCCTGCAGCTGTGTGGCTTTGGGGCAGGGACCACACCCCTGGCAGCCTAGGCCCCATTATGCTGGGGAGACTGATTTCACAGAGACTCTTAGAATGGCCCCTGAGAATCAGTTGTGAAAACAACAACGGGCATGTAAATCCTGGTAATTCTGAAGAGATGACCCCGTGAACCTCACATACCAAAAAAACCCACTGGGAGAACACTTGCATCTTGGCTAAGGTCAGAGTCCTAGGAAGTCGCCTTTCTGGCTCTACTCAACCATGAACAGACTGAGAACTCCCAGTGAAGTAGAAAGCGCTGGACGACAGCATTCCCAGGGCACAGAGCTAGCCCAGCAAACAGCACCGAGAACCCAGAAGGGCTATGACCACCAGTCTTGTTACGTGGTGCAAAATCCTAATATTTTCCTCTTCTTGCACTGACTTTAATTACTTCAGACTTTATTCTAATCTCTAAGGACCTGGCAGGGGGTAGGGGGTGGGAGGAAAGCACAAAGGATTTCAAATATCTAGGTCTCTGTATGTTCATCAGAAAAGCTTTAAATGTTAAAAAATAGCCATATGTCTGGTTATTTGAGATTAGAGACTGAAATCTTTTCATGTGTATCTTCAACTCAAACTTTTATATTTATTTCTTCTTGTGATACAGAGTATCTGTACTTGGCTTAAAAAAAACAATAACTCCCCCCCAAATCTCCGCTGTTTTTATGTGTTCTTCCATTCATTTTTCATTTACTCGAGTGAAATGTCCTTGCCCATAACCTCAAATCCACCAGCCTGATTGATTTCAGGGGGTGTGTTCGAGACCCACCATGCCGAGCAGAGAAGACAGACCACCTGTAAGCTGGCACTAAGGAAGCCACAGTAATTTCACACCGACCATCACATCCTATGTTCGTTCACCTTTTCTGATTTATTTGTGAGCTCACTAGAGTCCACTTCTTTATTTCTAAAGAGAGAATCACATAAGCTTATGTTAGAGACACCATTATTAAAAACCATTGTTCATTAGAAACCATTGTTCAACAGTTATACCTTAACAATGACTGCACCATGTATTAAGATGATAATAATTAAAGATGGTGCTATAGAAAGATAAGGACAGCATGCCTTGTCCTAATCAATTAGCACACAATGGCTGTGCCATTCTCTAGATCCACATGCTGCATCTGGGACATCCCTGCCTGGGGTGAGGTGCGCACACACGTGTGTGTGTGTGTGTGTGTGTGTGTGTGTGTTTCCCCTTGGGAAAGTCAGTGCTACATCAGGTTATCTAGGGTCTTTGTTAAAGCAATAATCTACCAGAAATTGCCTTCGCTTTCCACATCCTCCTTTGAGGATAACACGCATTCTTCCGATTTTTCTTCATCGCTTTATACAACTTAATATTCAGGCTAGGGAAACTAGAAATCTCCTCCAGGTCAAACAACTGCTCAAATCTATCCACAAATTTATTTTCCTTCTCCAGCCTGAATTTCATGACCCAGAGGATGACGGTGGTTTCTTTGCACAGATGGTCGAAGGTAACGAGGAGTTCTTCGAGAAATGGATGAGCATAGACGACGTCGGCCGCCAGGATGTAGTCAAAGCTGGTGGAAGCCCTGGGGAAGCTCTTGTCCAGAGCTACACCCCAGGAGAGCTCTTTGACCTGGGGCAGGTGCTTAGCTTTCATCCTGGTGTTTCGGGAAATATTATACTGCAGGTTTCCAAGTAACTCGGGTAAATCTGTGGCAGTCACGTGTGCACCTGGGAGACAAAGGACAGCAGGGAGAGAAACCTTCATGGGACGAGCTGAAGCCATCGATTTGTGAGACGGTGCACTTTGCAATTCGGCACGAAGGCTAGCCCCACGTCAAAGACACAGTACACACAGGAGGGAAATCCCTTCAGAAGAGACGCTCAGGCAGCCTTGCGCCTCCCCTACTCACAATTAGGTTCTCCAGGTATTGATGCTTTTACATCTGCTGCACTTTTCTGTTCTCCTGGGCTTTTTTTTTTTTGGTCAGTTTTGTTTTGTTATTCTTGCTGTTATTTTCTATTAATCTACTTAAAACATCAAAAGGAAGGGAAATTCAAAGGATTTTGGTATCTTCATTGGATTAGAACAATCAGATGTCACTGTTGAAAGATGAACGGGGTCTTCCCTAAAGGAAACCTGAGCTCCAGTCACGTGAGACCGATGAGCGCAGGTGACACTGAGCGCCCATCCCTGACCAGGAAGCGCTGAAGTCAGAAGTGGAGGCAGGAGAGACGACTCCTCAGTGTCACTACAGAGAGTACCATGACACCCAGGTTCATGCCCGCGGTTTCAGCTCAACCCCGTGATAAGCCTGACTCTTACAACCCGCATGCGGGGCTTCCCAGTGGCTCAGCAGATAAAGAATCCACCTGCCAGTGCAGGAGACGTAGATCCGATTCCTGGGTCAGGAAGATCCCCTGGAGGAGGAAATGGCAGCCCACTCCAGTATTCTTGCCTGGGAAATCCCACGGACAGAGGGGCCCGGCAGGCGGCAGTCCATGGGGTCGCAAAGACTGAGTGAGTGAGCATGTGTGCACACACAACCTGCATAGACTGCTCACACAGCCAAAGAGCATATATACACACAGGGCAGCATGCTCAGATGCAAAACACATAAAGAAACCCACAGTTAAAACTGAATACTGGTGGTCATTTTCAGGAGAAAACTGTACACCAAAACTCAATAAAATTTGTCCCCTAACGTGAACTTTAGGCAGTAGGAGAATCTGAAAACAATGTGTAAATAAGTCTAGAATTGTCTGAAATCGACATCATCAGACAAGGACAGACTCAGGTAAGCGATGAGAGAACATTCTGGAGGGGAATCCAGTTCGCCCCAGACCAGTTTAGAACCCATTTCTCACCCATGATGGCAAAGTTCTCTGGCTACTGACTCTATTTCTGGAAACTATTAAAACTGGAGGGAAATAAACATTTCATTGGCAGAATCACAGAGATAAAAATCTCTGCATTCTAGTGTGTGTGTGTAGGGTGGGAGGTCTATCAAGTGCAACAAATCTTTTTTTTAAGATCTCAAGATAAGGGATGACTCCTCCCTCCACTGCCCTTCACCCATAGGAACATGAACTATCTGAAGGGGTCGAAAGAGGATGAGATGGCTGGACGGCATCACCAACTCAATGAACATGAGTCTGAGTAAACTCTGGGAGTTGGTGATGGACAAGGAGGCCTGGCATGCTGCAGTCCATGGCGTCACAAAGGGTCGGACACAACTGAGTGACTGAACTAAGGCGCTGGGGCTGACTATGAAGAGCTTTGTGTCTAGAGGCAGTCACCACCACTGACCAAACAAAGCTTCCATCTTTTGATGTTTGTGTCAAGTCATACAAGCAGACCAAAAGGACTGATTCTTTTTAATGAATGGACAACTTCCCAAAACACAAATTCTCCTCTTAGGTGAGGAAGCTTTCAGGGTATAAATCTAATAGGACCTCTGACACTAGCCATACTAGGTGGAATGGTAACTTTCAAAGCAATGCCAAGACAGAGCGATAAAAAAAATAAAATATTTGGGGAGGGCTTCAAGGGTCCTGTATTTCTCCAGTGTTTTAGAAAGTTGTAAATTGCTAAGTCTTGAACTCCTCTCAAGATTTTAGAGTGGCAGGTGTACATTTCTGAAGATCAAGGAAATCAAGACGGATTTGGGCCGCGCACATCAGAGAAGGCAGATAAATTAAGGCTGTGAAATAGATAACAACAACAAAAAGACTGAAGCAGGCTCAGACACACGTAGAGACCATCACACATTTAGTTGGAAAAGAAGATGCTGGTGAGAGAACAAGCGGTCGCAAAAGAAGAATGGGAATAACTGAGAAAATAAATTCAAGGACACGTGCCTAAACCCAGAAGCAGACGAGATTTCTAACACTCTTTCTCTATTCTAACAGGTGCTCTTTCATAAAAGAAAATGACTTCAAAATCCAAAAGGAATATACCGAGTACATGGGGATGTTGAAATGGGGCTGAAATTTAAATTAAGAAGAGAGTCCGAAGCAGTCAGCTCTGCCTGTGCCTCATATTTCCCACGTCCCCCAGCAGCCAGAATGCCAGGATATACATGCCGGCTAGAATGCGCTTGTGACCTACACCCCAGGAGAAGAGCTAATACAGCTTCCCAGAAAATTCGGAAAGAAACCAGTTACGTGAATTTAACATCGCTAAGAGTTTCTAAATGAAGCCCATTCAAAGCATGAAGGGGTTGAAAACAGGCCCTGATTCATGTTGATGAAGAGCAGAAACCAACACAGTTTTGTAAAGCAATTATCCTTCAACTGAAAATACATAGAATTTTTCAAAACAAAACTAGAAATAAATAAATAAAAATAGGAAAAAACTAAAAGATATTCCTTAATATCAGGAATAAGAAGGCAAACAAGCCCAGGGAAAAAAAAAGCAGGGTGGGTAAGGGAAAATATATGTACACAAGGAAAAATACGTAAAAAGACTCAATTATGAGAAACTGGGACCAACTTTCTATCGGGAGGAGAATTTCAAAATAAACTATCATTTATATATATAAAAAAGTAGGCCCAGGTTACAGTAAAGTGAAAGTGAAAGTTGCTCAGTCATGTCCAACTCTGTGACCTCGTGGACTATACAGTCCATGGAATTCTCCAGGCATGGTACATGGAAAGCAAAAGCAACTAACGATATCAGATCATTAGATTCTCTGATCCCACTTGATCTAAAGCAGCTACTTACCAAGTAAACTCGCCACAATGGAGACGAGCCCTGTTCCAGCTCCAATTTCAATCACATTTTTGTCAACCAGGTTATACTGCTTTACGTTAGTTTCCAGAAAATAGCACAGAACAAGGGCCTATGAAAATGCAAAACAATAAAAAAAAAAAAAACAGTGCTTAGTAAGTAATCACAGAAAGCAATATTAAACTCGATTAGACAAATGCCCCACTAATGCTATAATACATATATGGGCACATGTGAGAGTGGGCTTCCCAGGTGGCACAGTGGTAAAGAATCTGCCTGCCAATGCAGGAGACACAGGAGATATGGGAAGATCCCTTGGAGGAGGAAATGGCGACTCACTCCAGTGTTCTTGCCTGGGAAATCCCATGGACAGAGGAGCCTGGTGGGCTACAGTCCATGGCATCAGACACAACTAAGTGTGCGTGCATATGTGAGTGTATGTGTGCACACATACACGTCTTTCTACAGAAAATTATCCACAGAAGTACACTCTCCGACAGGTTCAACATTTAGGATAGAAAAGGTCTTCGGGGATTGCTGGGGAGAGAAGAGAACTAAGAAAACAGGAGTCCAGTTACTTAGGCTTGATTATCTTTAAAGGAAGCAACTTCTAACATGGCTTCCCTGGTGGCTCAGAGGGTAAAGCGTCTGCCTGCAATTCAGGAGACTCAGGTTCGAGCCCTGGTTCAGGAACATCCCCTGGAGAAGGGAATGGCAACCCACTCCAGTGTTCTTGCCTGGAGAATCTCATGGATGGAGGAGCCTGGTAGGCTACAGTCCACAGTGTCACAAAGAGTTGGACACGACTGAGCGACCTCAGTTTCGCTTTCTAATAATAAGAGTCATTTTAAAGAACTATATGTTCAAGATTGGGGCAGACAGTAGAGGGGGCTGCAGCCTTCGTAGGACAATTGATAAATGAGTGTCGCCTTTTAGAATATTCTGCATGTTGAGATTGACACAGATTTCATTTTAATTGTTTAACTCAAATAAAGCCCAGTTAAATGGGAAATAAAAATGTGTACAAGTCTAAACTTTTCTGACCTATAGTAACCAAAAACTGAATGTGTAAACAAAAGTCTTTATTAACCCTACAAGTCAGAAATAGAATTGGTGGAAGCATTTTCCCAATTTCTTGATTTCTAAATTTTACTGTTACTTGAGGTCACAAAATAGAACTATGGAACCTTTCTTCTCCTTCCAAATGGTATATAATAATAAACAAAATTGGATGAAAAAATAAATTATACCGATGGCCAAACAACAGCACCGTAACAATCCGTGGCTTCATTGATCCGGATCTCATGACCAGCGAAATGAAACCCTTCCCAGGGGATGGTTGTTACAAATGCTGGAACAAAACATCTCCGCATGATCTCTGCAACCACTCTGCTGTCATCGGCGTCTTCTCCGCTCTCTGAAAGGACAAGGAAAAGGCAGTGGTTGTGGTTGTAGCAGTAAAACCATGGCAAAGGAGGAGAATCTACTGGAAATGCAGCATTTCCAAGTTGCTTCTGACCAGTCTTTGACTTTAGCT
>SJYC01089335.1:0-19402 GCA_006408675.1 Madoqua kirkii
CAGGTTATCTAGGGTCTTTGTTAAAGCAATAATCTACCAGAAATTGCCTTCGCTTTCCACATCCTCCTTTGAGGATAACACGCATTCTTCCAATTTTTCTTCATCGCTTTATACAACTTAATATTCAGGCTAGGGAAACTAGAAATCTCCTCCAGGTCAAACAACTGCTCAAATCTATCCACAAATTTATTTTCCTTCTCCAGCCTGAATTTCATGACCCAGAGGATGACGGTGGTTTCTTTGCACAGATGGTCGAAGGTAACGAGGAGTTCTTCGAGAAATGGATGAGCATAGACGACGTCGGCCGCCAGGATGTAGTCAAAGCTGGTGGAAGCCCTGGGGAAGCTCTTGTCCAGAGCTACACCCCAGGAGAGCTCTTTGACCTGGGGCAGGTGCTTAGCTTTCATCCTGGTGTTTCGGGAAATATTATACTGCAGGTTTCCAAGTAACTCGGGTAAATCTGTGGCAGTCACGTGTGCACCTGGGAGACAAAGGACAGCAGGGAGAGAAACCTTCATGGGACGAGCTGAAGCCATCGATTTGTGAGACGGTGCACTTTGCAATTCGGCACGAAGGCTAGCCCCACGTCAAAGACACAGTACACACAGGAGGGAAATCCCTTCAGAAGAGACGCTCAGGCAGCCTTGCGCCTCCCCTACTCACAATTAGGTTCTCCAGGTATTGATGCTTTTACATCTGCTGCACTTTTCTGTTCTCCTGGGCTTTTTTTTTTTTTTGGTCAGTTTTGTTTTGTTATTCTTGCTGTTATTTTCTATTAATCTACTTAAAACATCAAAAGGAAGGGAAATTCAAAGGATTTTGGTATCTTCATTGGATTAGAACAATCAGATGTCACTGTTGAAAGATGAACGGGGTCTTCCCTAAAGGAAACCTGAGCTCCAGTCACGTGAGACCGATGAGCGCAGGTGACACTGAGCGCCCATCCCTGACCAGGAAGCGCTGAGTCAGAAGTGGAGGTAGGAGAGACGACTCCTCAGTGTCACTACAGAGAGTACCATGACACCCAGGTTCATGCCCGCGGTTTCAGCTCAACCCCGTGATAAGCCTGACTCTTACAACCCGCATGCGGGGCTTCCCAGTGGCTCAGCAGATAAAGAATCCACCTGCCAGTGCAGGAGACGTAGATCCGATTCCTGGGTCAGGAAGATCCCCTGGAGGAAGAAATGGCAGCCCACTCCAGTATTCTTGCCTGGGAAATCCCACGGACAGAGGGGCCCGGCAGGCGGCAGTCCATGGGGTCGCAAAGACTGAGTGAGTGAGCATGTGTGCACACACAACCTGCATAGACTGCTCACACAGCCAAAGAGCATATATACACACAGGGCAGCATGCTCAGATGCAAAACACATAAAGAAACCCACAGTTAAAACTGAATACTGGTGGTCATTTTCAGGAGAAAACTGTACACCAAAACTCAATAAAATTTGTCCCCTAACGTGAACTTTAGGCAGTAGGAGAATCTGAAAACAATGTGTAAATAAGTCTAGAATTGTCTGAAATCGACATCATCAGACAAGGACAGACTCAGGTAAGCGATGAGAGAACATTCTGGAGGGGAATCCAGTTCGCCCCAGACCAGTTTAGAACCCATTTCTCACCCATGATGGCAAAGTTCTCTGGCTACTGACTCTATTTCTGGAAACTATTAAAACTGGAGGGAAATAAACATTTCATTGGCAGAATCACAGAGATAAAAATCTCTGCATTCTAGTGTGTGTGTGTAGGGTGGGAGGTCTATCAAGTGCAACAAATCTTTTTTTTAAGATCTCAAGATAAGGGATGACTCCTCCCTCCACTGCCCTTCACCCATAGGAACATGAACTATCTGAAGGGGTCGAAAGAGGATGAGATGGCTGGACGGCATCACCAACTCAATGAACATGAGTCTGAGTAAACTCTGGGAGTTGGTGATGGACAAGGAGGCCTGGCATGCTGCAGTCCATGGCGTCACAAAGGGTCGGACACAACTGAGTGACTGAACTAAGGCGCTGGGGCTGACTATGAAGAGCTTTGTGTCTAGAGGCAGTCACCACCACTGACCAAACAAAGCTTCCATCTTTTGATGTTTGTGTCAAGTCATACAAGCAGACCAAAAGGACTGATTCTTTTTAATGAATGGACAACTTCCCAAAACACAAATTCTCCTCTTAGGTGAGGAAGCTTTCAGGGTATAAATCTAATAGGACCTCTGACACTAGCCATACTAGGTGGAATGGTAACTTTCAAAGCAATGCCAAGACAGAGCGATAAAAAAAATAAAATATTTGGGGAGGGCTTCAAGGGTCCTGTATTTCTCCAGTGTTTTAGAAAGTTGTAAATTGCTAAGTCTTGAACTCCTCTCAAGATTTTAGAGTGGCAGGTGTACATTTCTGAAGATCAAGGAAATCAAGACGGATTTGGGCCGCGCACATCAGAGAAGGCAGATAAATTAAGGCTGTGAAATAGATAACAACAACAAAAAGACTGAAGCAGGCTCAGACACACGTAGAGACCATCACACATTTAGTTGGAAAAGAAGATGCTGGTGAGAGAACAAGCGGTCGCAAAAGAAGAATGGGAATAACTGAGAAAATAAATTCAAGGACACGTGCCTAAACCCAGAAGCAGACGAGATTTCTAACACTCTTTCTCTATTCTAACAGGTGCTCTTTCATAAAAGAAAATGACTTCAAAATCCAAAAGGAATATACCGAGTACATGGGGATGTTGAAATGGGGCTGAAATTTAAATTAAGAAGAGAGTCCGAAGCAGTCAGCTCTGCCTGTGCCTCATATTTCCCACGTCCCCCAGCAGCCAGAATGCCAGGATATACATGCCGGCTAGAATGCGCTTGTGACCTACACCCCAGGAGAAGAGCTAATACAGCTTCCCAGAAAATTCGGAAAGAAACCAGTTACGTGAATTTAACATCGCTAAGAGTTTCTAAATGAAGCCCATTCAAAGCATGAAGGGGTTGAAAACAGGCCCTGATTCATGTTGATGAAGAGCAGAAACCAACACAGTTTTGTAAAGCAATTATCCTTCAACTGAAAATACATAGAATTTTTCAAAACAAAACTAGAAATAAATAAATAAAAATAGGAAAAAACTAAAAGATATTCCTTAATATCAGGAATAAGAAGGCAAACAAGCCCAGGGAAAAAAAAAGCAGGGTGGGTAAGGGAAAATATATGTACACAAGGAAAAATACGTAAAAAGACTCAATTATGAGAAACTGGGACCAACTTTCTATCGGGAGGAGAATTTCAAAATAAACTATCATTTATATATATAAAAAAGTAGGCCCAGGTTACAGTAAAGTGAAAGTGAAAGTTGCTCAGTCATGTCCAACTCTGTGACCTCGTGGACTATACAGTCCATGGAATTCTCCAGGCATGGTACATGGAAAGCAAAAGCAACTAACGATATCAGATCATTAGATTCTCTGATCCCACTTGATCTAAAGCAGCTACTTACCAAGTAAACTCGCCACAATGGAGACGAGCCCTGTTCCAGCTCCAATTTCAATCACATTTTTGTCAACCAGGTTATACTGCTTTACGTTAGTTTCCAGAAAATAGCACAGAACAAGGGCCTATGAAAATGCAAAACAATAAAAAAAAAAAAAACAGTGCTTAGTAAGTAATCACAGAAAGCAATATTAAACTCGATTAGACAAATGCCCCACTAATGCTATAATACATATATGGGCACATGTGAGAGTGGGCTTCCCAGGTGGCACAGTGGTAAAGAATCTGCCTGCCAATGCAGGAGACACAGGAGATATGGGAAGATCCCTTGGAGGAGGAAATGGCGACTCACTCCAGTGTTCTTGCCTGGGAAATCCCATGGACAGAGGAGCCTGGTGGGCTACAGTCCATGGCATCAGACACAACTAAGTGTGCGTGCATATGTGAGTGTATGTGTGCACACATACACGTCTTTCTACAGAAAATTATCCACAGAAGTACACTCTCCGACAGGTTCAACATTTAGGATAGAAAAGGTCTTCGGGGATTGCTGGGGAGAGAAGAGAACTAAGAAAACAGGAGTCCAGTTACTTAGGCTTGATTATCTTTAAAGGAAGCAACTTCTAACATGGCTTCCCTGGTGGCTCAGAGGGTAAAGCGTCTGCCTGCAATTCAGGAGACTCAGGTTCGAGCCCTGGTTCAGGAACATCCCCTGGAGAAGGGAATGGCAACCCACTCCAGTGTTCTTGCCTGGAGAATCTCATGGATGGAGGAGCCTGGTAGGCTACAGTCCACAGTGTCACAAAGAGTTGGACACGACTGAGCGACCTCAGTTTCGCTTTCTAATAATAAGAGTCATTTTAAAGAACTATATGTTCAAGATTGGGGCAGACAGTAGAGGGGGCTGCAGCCTTCGTAGGACAATTGATAAATGAGTGTCGCCTTTTAGAATATTCTGCATGTTGAGATTGACACAGATTTCATTTTAATTGTTTAACTCAAATAAAGCCCAGTTAAATGGGAAATAAAAATGTGTACAAGTCTAAACTTTTCTGACCTATAGTAACCAAAAACTGAATGTGTAAACAAAAGTCTTTATTAACCCTACAAGTCAGAAATAGAATTGGTGGAAGCATTTTCCCAATTTCTTGATTTCTAAATTTTACTGTTACTTGAGGTCACAAAATAGAACTATGGAACCTTTCTTCTCCTTCCAAATGGTATATAATAATAAACAAAATTGGATGAAAAAATAAATTATACCGATGGCCAAACAACAGCACCGTAACAATCCGTGGCTTCATTGATCCGGATCTCATGACCAGCGAAATGAAACCCTTCCCAGGGGATGGTTGTTACAAATGCTGGAACAAAACATCTCCGCATGATCTCTGCAACCACTCTGCTGTCATCGGCGTCTTCTCCGCTCTCTGAAAGGACAAGGAAAAGGCAGTGGTTGTGGTTGTAGCAGTAAAACCATGGCAAAGGAGGAGAATCTACTGGAAATGCAGCATTTCCAAGTTGCTTCTGACCAGTCTTTGACTTTAGCTGCAACGTAATGATAGTAAGGTAAACTATCTGAAAACAGCTCATAACAGAAGCTGACATTTCATACATTGGGACAACAAATCTTCCTGATTTTTACTGAGGCTGAAATCAACTGCTAGTTCTTTCTGCAATGCTATGTGAAATAAAAACAACATATTTTAAACACTAGCAACCAAAAAAATAAATAAATAAAGGCTACCATCTATTCATCTAGAACAAAAGAAAGACTGACGATAGAATCTAAGATTTCTACTATTCATATTAGCTTCATGGTGCAACTCCAGTTATTTCAACATAGCAGATCCTTTGTGATCTGCCTTAATCCAAACAAAAGACATGTGATACCATCCATCAATTACACTTGTATTATATTATTATTACTTATTTTTACATTATTTTCAGGGGCAACTCATGATATCTTAACATTGACAATATCAGATAAGCTTCGCTGGTAAGAATACAAAATGTCGCTTTCTGGAGAGCAATCTTATGGTATTTTGTTAATTTATACATAAATATCCTACAAGCCAGCAATCCTGCTCCTTCTTCTAAATTTTTACACAAGTCCTTAAGTGGATATGTGTGAAAATATTTGTCAAAGACCTACATCAAACACACTAGGAAGGTTGCCAGGAAGAAGCTGGAAAAGGAAAGGAAGTATGAAATGGGTAAAAAGGATGAATGAAACAAGATACAGACAGACACACATACAACAGGGGGGTCTTGCTGAGATGATGGCATGACATGAAGGGTATGACTCGCTCACACCTCTGCCCTGAGACCCAAAAACAAGTGGGTAAACAAACAGAAAACAAAAACATTTCCTAGAAATTTGGAGGAAGTACAAAAACTTCTCATTCTGGTCTTCACAGAAGAAGACAAGTTTCTCTTGGGAAATTTATTTCCCAAATCTCAAAAGTTAAAACCTTCACACTTTCCAACCTTGCCATCATTCATACTTTGCCATCACTCATACTTTCAAAACAGATATGACACTCCAAAGTCAAATGTCATCGGATCCTTGAACGTCAGATGGAAAACACCGTGGCCACCTCCTGGTCTCAGCTTGCACCTCATCCAGGAAACTCAAGTTCCTCTGGGGATGAAGAACATGCCCAGCTTGTTCAGCCTCTTTGAATATTTCCATGGAGGGTGAAGTTGTTCCTTCACAAGTGGCCCATTCTGCAATTAGAAAATTTGATGATTCACAATTCTCCCTAACTTAAACCAAAATCTGACACCAGCAATTTTTAAATCTATTCTTCCTAAAAGTAAGGAGGCAATTTTCCTCAAAAATGAGCAAACTTTTATCATTAAAACAAGTACCAAAATTTTAGGACAGGGGAAACATGCAAAGGTTTAAAAAAAAAATGAGGAGTTTGGCACCTCAAATTCTGGGCTTAAGGCCACCTTAAAAATTCTGGGCTCAAGGCCCCAGGAGATTTTGCAGTTTCTCCATGGCACTGAGGCAAAAACAGGGGTGAGAGAGGCTGTCTTGAGTCCTTGAGTCCCAAGAGAAGATATACTGAGTTGGCCAAAAGGTTTTTCCATAGCATCTTATTGAAAAACTCGAACAAACTTTCTGAACCACCCAATAGTTGCTAAACTCTGTCCTGTGAGCTCCAGTAACATCATTCCGTAGCATTCTGGGAGCACGTGGCAAGAAGGAGATGAAGTTTGCCCTTGTTGGAAGATTCCCTCAGAAGCCACAATCCAGCGGAACTTGAGCCAAGATGATTTCCTGTCCTAAATTCTGTGATCCCTGAACAGACCCAGACAGAACCAAGCGCTCTCCAAAGGACTCTAACCTCTCTTCATTCCATGGCGGGGCCACTCCCCAATCCCCTTTACCAGCACTCACACTGACCTTGGCAGAGATGCAGAGAAAACAAACCGGTGAAAAATGGAGAGTCCTAAGCAAGAGACACCTCTTCTAACATATTTCACTGTATTTCTCCTGAAATAACAGCACGCGCTCACATTCAGGAAGAGCTCCAGGAGCCAAGTAATATTGGTAATAACGCTGCATTTGAACTTTAACTTTCATTTTGCTAGATTCACTTGCCTTGCTAAGATGGGAGGCTGGGGGGACAGCAGAGGGCTGCGGAAGTTCTTTACGGGAAAGCTGAGGACTTTAATTGCTTCCTTGACCTTTAGTTGAATGTGCCCACTTGGGCCTCCTTGCAAACTCCTTATAAATGCAGCACTTCTTTGACAAGTCACCTAAGGTATCGGGGATTAATAGACCTTAGAGCACATGAAATCCCAGGAGCACCCCCTAAGATTACAGTCTTGGATATAAAAACTTGGCCAGTGAGTATTTACCACTACCACACCGACATCTCTGACTTTGAGCTTTCCTAAAAGAAAGCTTAATTGACCAGATCAGTGCCGCTGTCCTAACAACTACAGTGTGAGAACAAATGTAAATAAATAGAGCTAGTCATTTTTTTTTCCAAAAATGACATTTTTACTTCTATAAGGAACTGAGATTTTAAATATATATGTAAATATATTATGTAATTTTTAAAATGATTTGCACCCCCTAAATTAAAGGATCTTCCAAGAGACTGGAATTTAAACAGCAACCACTATTAATAGCGTGTCGTGGTGGTAGTGGTGGTTGTTTAGTTGTTCAGTCATGTCTGACCCTTTGTGACCCATGAACTATATGTAGCCCTCCAGGCTCCTCTGTCCATGGGATTTCCCAGGCAGAAATACTGGAGTGGGTTGCCATTTCCTCTCCAGGGGATCTTCCCAACCCAGGGATCGAACCTAAGACTCCTGGGTCTCCTGCATTGTAGGCAGATCCTTTACCCAGGGGTTAATTGCACATACACCCTAAAAGAACACAATTCTATCACTGCACATGGGCATTTGAAATTAGTTATGCACCTAGGATGACCACATATCCTACAGCAAACACTCTCAGGCTGAAGAAAATTTAACTGACAGTGTTTTATATTAGTAATCTTCTTTGAATTTAAAGACTATATGCATATCAGTCATTCCATAGAAAGGGACATTCATAAAAAATATTCCATAATTGATAGCAGGAAATCAAAATATACTGAATTTGGGTATTTAAAATTATTTGTCCAGATGTAATACATGGGATTTTAAGAGCAAATACACACACACAATTACATCCAGCTTAAAATTTCAGGGACTTCCCTGGTGGTCCAGTGGTTAAGATTCTGGGCTCCTAGTGCAGGAGTTAAATCCCTAGCCTGGGTTCAACCCCTGGTCAGGGAGCTAGATCCCACAAGCAACAACTTGGACCTGGCCTAGCCAAAGAAATTAAAAAAAAAAAAAAATTTACTGTTTTTTAGCATTAAAAATTTTGAGATCAAAAAAAATTTTTTTTTGTCCTCACCTCAAGACTTGCAGGGTTTTAGTTTCCTGACCAGGGATTAAACCCAGCCTGTGGCAGTGAAATCACCAAGCCTTAAACACTGGACCACTAGGGAACTCCCAGGGCTAATAATTTTTAGAACAGTTATTTATTTAAATTAAAAGACAGGAGCTTCCCAAGTGGCACTAGCGGTAAAGAACCTACCTGCCAACGCAGGAGACATAAGAGACAGGTTCTATCTCTGCGTCGGGAGGATCCACTAGAGAAGGAAACAGCAACCCACTCCAGTGTTCTTGCCTGGAGAGGTCCATGGACAGAGGAGCCTGAAAAGCTGCCCTTTTACAGGGCATCCCTAACATTGCCTTGTGTAATAAAAGGGGGAAATCTATGCTCCAAATATAATATGCAAAGAACAGGTCCCCAAAGAGTATGTTTGGCTATTTGTTGATTATGGGACTGAATCTTGAGAAGGTCAATGAATTAGTGGATATTCTTTGGTTTTTAGGAAAGATGTGAAGAGCACTTTTCTCCAAAAGTTAATAGCTTTATCATACAATGGAATTCTAATTTACACGTCCAAAGAAAAATTTTCTACACATATTCCTTCCTTGTAATCTAGCACTCAGCCCTAGAACAAACAACTAAAACCAGGAAATGTTATGCAATATGTGGAATTTTGGTTTCCCTACATGAAAAGCAGAAAATTTCTGATATTTATATCTGTGTGTGTTAGTCACTCAGTCGTATCCAACTCTTTGCAATTCCATGGACTGTAGCCCAGCAGGCTCCTCAGTCCATGGGATTCTCCAGGCAAGAACAGTGGAGTGGGTTGCCATTTCCTTCTCCAGGGCATCTTCCCGACCCAGGGATCGAACCCAGGTCTCCTGCACTGCAGGCAGATTCCTTACCAGCTGAGCCCCCAGGGAAGTGCTATACCTGTAGTTAAAGCTATCTACCCTAATCTTAGAGTATTATTAATGAATTTAATATTGAAACAATATTAAAACAAATTATAAATAAAACAGAATCAAGAAACCATTACAATTATGTTGCAATTTTAGGCTTATCTGTCTTAATGCTTTTGATACAATAAAGGCTTAACACCATTTTCCTGCTATTAAATCTTTGCTGATCATGAATAAAATCTACCAGGTGCTCTTGTCCTCTGGAGAATGAAAGTGGTTTCAATTACAAAGTAAAAATTAGCAAGATTCTGCCACGTTACAACGATGATTTTCTTATGAGGAAAATTCAACAGTGAATTGACTTTCAAGGCTGGATTGCAACAGCCTTCAAAAACGCAGGTTCTGTCTGCATTCTTCTCTTTTATACTTTTAAGGTCAATAACAGCAATAATAGATGGAAGGGTCAGATCACAGAAATACATGGGAAAAAAAAATTCTTAACAGCTATGACAAGTGAATTTAAGCTTCCATCTGAGGGCTGTCATGAAGACATGTCAGCAAAATTTAAAGTAAAAACCCTTCAACTAAATGAAAGAGACTGTCATTCAATAGAATCTTCTGTTCAAAGATGAATGTCATGTGCTTCTTAGAAATACCTAGAGAGGTTTTTTTAAAGATGTTAAAGATATTTTCAGATTAGTGAATGGTCACAGGCAAACCTGAAAACTAGAATTCTGAAAGGCTCAGCAATGTCAAGTTCTCAGGCCTTTATGTTAAAGCTGATTCCCTTATGCTGTTTTCACAAATGTTTGGGGTTTTTTTTTGGTCTGGATGTCTGCTTAGTTTCAAGAATATATAGAGGCTGTAATTTTTTGCCAGAATGTATTTTTTAATTGGCGGGTAATTGCTTTACAATGCTGTGTTAGTTTCTGCTGTAAAACAATGTGAATCCGTTTTAAGTGGTGTGTGTGTGTGTGTGTGTGTGTATATATATATATGTATATGTATATGTATATATGTGTGTATGTGTATGTAAATGTGTGTGTGTGTGTGTGTGTGTGTGTGTGCGCGTGCGCACGTGCGCACGCATGCGAGCGCACACTGGGTGGGGGGCTTCCCAGGTGGCGCTAGTGGTAAAGAACCCTCCTGCCAATGCAAGAGATGTGGGTTCAAGCCCTGGGTCGGTAAGATCCCCTGGGGAAGAGAATGGCAATCCACTCCAGTATTCTTGCCTGGAGAATCCCATGGACAGAGGAGCCTGGCAGGCTACAGTTCATAAAGTCACTAAGAGTTGGACACAACTGAGCAACTTAGCACACATGTGTGTGTATATATACATATATGTCCCCTCCCTCTTGAGCCTCCCTCCCACCCTACCCCCATCCCACCCAGCTGCCTCGTCACAGAGCTGAGCTCCCTGTGTTATACAAGAGGCTGTAACTTGCATTAAGTGGCTTAAATGATAACTATCAATACATTTGTGGAAAAAAGAAAATTCTCTTTTTACCAAGACTGCTCAGGTTGCAAGTCGGGGGAAAATAACTAAAAAGAACCAAATTTAGTTATACTCAGAGCGTGCTGCTGGAATAGTACCAACGTGGGATAAAAGAAATACCTCAGACGAGCAATGGGAAGCCGCCCCGCTGCTTGGCCGGATCAGGAGAGGCATCCTCAGGAGGAGACATCTGAGCTGCGGCAGAGGAAAGAGGAGGGCTGCCAGGCAGGGAAGGGCGGACAGGAGGTCAGGGGAGACAGACGCAGCCCTCGGCGGGGCGTGGAGGCAGGCTGGGCGAACCAGGAGGACCGCGAGCTGGTGTACAGGCTGATGTCGGAAACACGCGGGAAGAGGCAGGTGGGAATGACCCGAGGGCAGTGCTGACCTTTCCTCTACCGGTGAGCAGGAGCCAGTGACTATCATGCGGGCAAGAACTGACTCCGCGAATTTGATATTTGAGAGTTTCCCTCTGGTGGCAGCAGCGGAGGCTACTAAGTTAGAAGCGCACGGGAAGCCGTAATCATCTAGACCAAAGACGCCGGAGTCTGCAGTGAGACAGCAAGCCTTGGTCTAGGAGCCAGTGTGACTTTGTGAGCTCCAGAGGCAGTGGTCGACTCCTCCCCGGAGAGCAACAAGTGATGTTCAGACTTTACATTCAACTCTGAGTTCCGAAGATATCCGAGGCAGATTACCGTGTTTAAGGGTTATATGTGGAACATTGATTAGTCTTATCTAGCAGATATTTATCAGGTTACTTTTGAACCACGGAAAATGTGTTGATAGATGATTCTCCCATTAGTAACTCTGTGTACTCTGGTACTCCAATTAGTACATTAACGTTAACTCAGACTACAGTTTGGTATGTTTCTTAAACAGCAATAGAATTTCTCAAAATTTCTTCTTCCTATATTAAGGCAGTATTGCTTATGATGAGAACTGCACTCAACCGTGTCCAACTCTTTGCCACCCCATGACTATAGCCGGCCAGGCTCCTCTGTCTGTGGGATTCTCAAGGTAGGAATACCGGAGTGGATGGCCATTTCCTTCTCCAAGGGATCTTCCCAACCTGGGGATTGAACCCGCATCTCCTGTGTCTCCTGCCTTGGCAGGTGGGATTCTTTACCACCAGCACCACCTGGGATAGTAAGGCTCTTCACACACATCTCCCCCTATAAATCTAAGGCATGTTTAGTCCCATCCTGGCATCTGCCTCTTGAACAGACCAAACCAATGCAAGACAGAACAGAGGACATCAGGTAGGCAGCTGGACAGGCAGGTTTGGGAGTCACTGTGCGCAGGCGCCACAGAGCCCCGGGTTAGGATGGACCTGATCCAAGGCTGCGCGCCCTGAGAGCAGCCTTTATAGCACGTGGCTACTTGTGCTAACAGCTGGAGAGCAGCTGCTGTCAAGGGTAGGCAACCTGAGATTCGGCACAGTCAACGTGGATGTGGTTTTAGACGGCTCAGATTATAATGCAGCGTTAGAAACCGTTCATTATTGTTCAGTCACTAAGTCATGTCTGACTCTTGCGACCCCACAGACTGCAGTTCACCAGGCTCCTCTGTCCGTGGGATTTCCCAGGCAAGAATACTGGAGTTGGTTACTATTTCTTTCTCCGAGGGATTTTCCTGACCCAGGATTGAACCCACGTCTCCTTAGAAACCAAAGACAGAGGAATTTTCAGCATTCACTCTAGTCCTAACTAAGTGCTTCCTTGGATCTTCAGGCCAGTGTTGAGTTAGAAGCACTGGGCTATGGGCTTGCTCCACCTTTCCAAGCACAAGATAACCAAGTATAAAAGAGCTAGACCTGGAAGAGCCAACACCCTTCAGCACTCGAGAACTGAGTGTTCTCCTGCTTACCGAAAGCTCTTCCAACAGAACGCCCTGTGACTCTGCCCCATGGCACACTCTAGATCCCCTCAGCACCGCGCCTGTGAATGCATTTGGAAGCTTCAGTCGGCTGCATGGATGAGTATTAAGGGCCGCGTTTGTTCACGTTGTAAAACACTTTCATTCCAGTTCTGTCTGCACCTCACCTTGAACTCCTTCCATAGCTTTTGTAATTCGCCAAGTTACCATACGCACAGTGGAAACCAGGTTTTGTCACTAATGGTAATGATAGTGATGAGATTTTATTCCTTAAACTGCAGAGAAATCTCATCTTCATTCAAATCATCTAAATGGTTGGATTCTCTAAAGTGATTACGACTTAAAGTGTTTAGATTTGTGAAAATTACTACAGTTAAACCATTCACGTTTAAGCCATGTAGGCTGCCAACACTGGGCATACACCCAGCTCTCTCGGCCTAATGATGCTCACCCAGGCAGAGGCCACCTGGGACGCCTAAAAAAGGGAGAGAACAAAACAAGACTATAGTCGTTAGAAAATACCCAAAGTGTGTAGATAAAACAGAGAGAGAAAGAAATCTATGTAATTAAGTTTGTACAACTGTTCTACAGAAATATGGTAGTGATTCTTCTAGTCTATGTCAAGAGCGTGTGTCTGCATGTTTTAAGTTTTGCTTATTTTCGACTGCACTGGGTCTCAGTTGCTGCACACAGGATCTTGGATCTCCACTGCAGCAGGCAGGGTCTCAGTTGCTGAACACAGGATCTTGGATCTCCACTGCAGCTTGCAGGGGCTTTAGTTGCACTGCGCAGGAGCTTCCAGCTGCGGCATGTGGCATCTTTATGGCAGCACATGGGAGCTACTTCCCTGACCAGGGATCGAACCTGCGGCCCTGCATTGATAGTGTGGAGTCTTAGCACTGGACCACCAGGGAAGTCCCTATCTGTACTTTTTATCCCAAGGCAATGGGAACAGCTATATTACATAGTCTATGAAAAGTCATTCTTGATAGTTAGTATGATATTTTAAAAAGACAGTGGCTTAAATCCAAATAACTCCAATGGAGGTAGAATTTGACCTTAAATTCTCCTTACCACAAGAGGTCAAAAGAGGTCAAATTACACTATGTTTGCCTCTAATTAATACATCAGAGGGACCATAAACATAAGCTAGACATATTTTATAGTCTAAAATCAACTTTCATGGAAGCAATTGTGAAAACCATAAGACTGTTTTTAATCTCTCTTCCTATCTGAAAAGAAATAACTAAGAAATTACAATCATGTACTTAGCATGTAAGCATCTGGGGAAAATTTTTATTCCACTTTTGCAGATTAAAAAAAAACTCTATTAATACCTAGCAAGTCTACTACTTGATGTATTACCTGTCAGAATTATCTCTAACATATCATCAGGTATAGCAGGAGATAATAAACATTGTTAGAGATAGTTACAGGTGAGCAAACACAAGCACAAATATATATGCAATTAATAAAAAGTCCCAGCTCTCTTTATGACATCAGTGAACACTATAAAGGTTAGCATTAATGTTGTTAGTTGTTTTGTCTTCTTAGAATTGGTCAAATTACATAAAGAAACATAAAATAGTTTACCTTTTTGAACTTCTGGATCCATTAAGTGATTAGCTAATGGATGGCGATGTAGTGATGCTTTCTTGATCATTTCTTGAAAACTAGACAAATAATACATTAAGATATCAAATGGTAATAATTAATTCAAAATGTGCCTTAAGTGCTCTCATAGTTACCTAATAAAATTCAACACCAAATACAATAGAGAAAATTATATTAAAATATCTTATTAAGAAATCATGATTTTTAAAAAGAACATTAAAACACAATCTATCCAGTACCAACTAAAATTCAGGGTCAGAAATTTGAAAAGTTCTTGGAAGAAGAAAACACATTCTTCACCAGAGCCACCTCAGCTATCACAAAGAAAGCCATCATCTTCATACTAACTAGTAAGAGAGCAACCCTAAAACTTAAGAGGTGATTAAAACACTGGGAGAGAAACGGTTCCACTCAGTGTAGTGAACACCACTAATCCAAAACAAACCTCCCTACATAGCAACAGATGCAAAGATCCTGTCACCCATGGTCATCAGCCTGTACCCAAGGTCAAATAGCCCAACCACCAAACACTTTCTTACACCAGAGCACCTCAGCTATCACAAAGAAAGCCATCATCTTCATACTAACTAGTAAGAGAGCAACCCTAAAACTTAAGAGGTGATTAAAACACTGGGAGAGAAACGGTTCCACTCAGTGTAGTGAACACCACTAATCCAAAACAAACCTCCCTACATAGCAACAGATGCAAAGATCCTGTCACCCATGGTCATCAGCCTGTACCCAAGGTCAAATAGCCCAACCACCAAACACTTTCTTGAGTAACTTCTTAAAAAAAAAAAAATACATACCATCTCAGCAAAGATATTTAAAAGGAAAGGAATTCAAGTATTGTATGCCTCTCAAACAAAGCATATCTTGTGAATGAATGAGCTTAAGTAAGCTGTAGTTCCAACTTTGGAAAATAACGATTTGACATTTCAAGCATCAGTTTTTGAATCCTTTAATAATCCCTGTACTACCATGAATTAACATTCACTCCTTTCCTACCTGGCTCCTAAAACACATGTCACAGCCACCACATCTTTCTTTAAAATATGCCTCAGTAAATTAGGAGACAGACTGTCTCCCTTACAGTTTACAAAGGAGGAAAATCAAAGGTGATATTACACCCCTGAGGTCACAGGGCTGAACAGTAGCGAAAGTGGTCACCCCGTTTGTTCCCAATTGTTTCTCTTCCATTAAAGGGACGCGGTCTTTACCACACCTGTCCGCCGGCAGGTCAACATTTAGTAAACGTGAAGTCTGGACATACCTATGTACACGAGTTAGCTGAGTTTCTAGAAGGTTAAAAAGGATCATCCACAACTTTGTCTTTGCCGCTGAGACCCTCTGATGGTGCCCGAAAGGCGAGCACCCAAGCTCGGCAGCTGACTACTGTACGCGCTGGCAGCGGGTCTAAGCCTGGCAGCTGCGTCTGCACAGCCTCTGAGGTTCAGCAGCGAGGCTGGGACGCCCGTAAATAAGGGGTCGGAGAAAGTAAGTAGGCACATCCCATGTGGGCGTCTCGTGCCCAGAGCGAGAGCCAGCGGGAAGGTTTCAACTCCTCCTGCAAATGAGTGAAGGCAATTCGGGCCAAGTGATAACTTTTCACTTGGATGCCAAGAGTTATTTAAGCGTCCCCAGCTCTGACGTCCTGTGAAACAGAGGCTGCATGCTTTCCGTGTCACCTTGGCCGGATGCGAGGGCCATTTTTAGCCTCAGACAACTGCCCCAGAAGGTTTGGGAGTGTGTGCACCGCAGCGCTCTGACCGCAGGGATTAGGTTACCGCAGTTGCTTCCTACGGGCAGTGAAGAGGCAGGCGGAGGGCATTTGTAGCCTGTGCACCTGCTCACGTGCATGTAGGACTGTATTAAGTCCCACGACCGCTGGAAATAGCCTGAATAAGAAGTTATTAACAAGTAATGAAACCCAGCAATATTGTAAAGTTAAATTTAGGAGTGCAGGTACAGCCTCTAAGAAATACTTCACATATGATGGATGGAGCTGATGATAGTGGATAGGTCAGGACTAGTGGTCTGGGAGTCTGATTTTAATCACTCCTGTCAATAATTGGCCTGTGCTTTTAGGCCCTGACTTAGCGTGTTTCTTGGCTTCCTCATCTGTAAAACAGAGATATAAAAGGCATGAGATGAATATGTTAGACAAAAGAACATTCTGGAAACTGCAAAACTTAAATGATGAAAACAATTATCCACAGGCAGTTAATCCTGGGCAGAGAACACACTCTTTTTTTTGGATCTTTTTAAAATAAGAATGAAGAATTATTTGGTGAATAAAAACCACCTGTCTTTTCCCACAAGTAATTTTTTAGTTTATTTTTTAATTGGAGGATAATTACAGAATTTTGTTTCCTATCAGACATCAACATGAATCAGCCATAGGTGTACATATGTCCCCTCCCTCCTGAACCTCCCTCCCATCTCCCACCCCATCCCACCCTAGGTTGATACAGAGTGCCTGAGTTCCCTGAAACATATAGCAAATTCCCGTTAGCTATTTTACAGATGGTAATGTGAGTTTCTATGATACTCTCTTGATACATCTCACCCTCTCCTCCTCTCTCTCTGTGTCCATAAGTCTGTTCTCTATGTCTCTCTATTGCTGCCTTGCAGATAAAGTCATCAGTATCATCTAGATTCCATACATATGTTAGTACATAATATTTATCTTTCTCTTTCTGACGTACTTCACTCTGTATAATAGGCTCTAGGTTCACCCACCTCATTAGAACTGACTCAAATGTGTTCCTTTTTATGGCTGAGTAATACTCCATCCCTACAAGTTATTTAAAAAATCAAGAAACCTCAGTTTAGACAGGCAGAATGTATAAATCATCTGAACAGACATGATTATTTTGGTTATATCGAACTGTTTTGGAAAAAAGAAGTACAGAGAGATTTCTGCCTCCAGCTCTAAGTAGCACTGACTCTTTACTCAAGATTATTTGCTTAGGAAGATGTTTAGGGCAAGAGGCTAACTTTCCAAGCATAAAGTGGCTAAAAACAGAACAAAATTCAAAAGAAGAAATATCCCACTTGGTACCTATGGAAAACTACTTTTTAGGGATGGAGGAAAACTAGGAGATGGAGTCTGACAAACTGGAAACCAGCTCTGAATCCACTCAGTCCTGCTTAAAGTAAGGTGACCTTCCTCTCTGCTTCCCACCAGAATACCTTCTGGAAACCTCTCCAGAAGAGGACTCATAACATCTACAATTTTTATACACAATGTCCAGCATTCACTCAAAGTTTACTAGTCATACCAAGAAACAGACAACAAACCCACAAGTAACCTAGATACCAGGACTGTTTGACACAGACTTCAGAGTAACTGTGATTAAGAACTCTGCTTCCCACCAGAATACCTTCTGGAAACCTCTCCAGAAGAGGACTCATAACATCTACAATTTTTATACACAATGTCCAGCATTCACTCAAAGTTTACTAGTCATACCAAGAAACAGACAACAAACCCACAAGTAACCTAGATACCAGGACTGTTTGACACAGACTTCAGAGTAACTGTGATTAAGATATTACAAAAAAAAAAAAAAAAACAGACAAAAAGTATTACACCAGAGAACTTAAATCTATAAAAATGAATCAAATAGAATAAATGAAACAAAAAGCTCTATAGTGGGTTTAACAGCAAATATAGAGAAAGCTAAAGAAAAGATAAGTTGAAACACAAATTTACAGAAAAAGTATAGGATGGTCACCACGTTAAGTAAGTTACAGGTATCCAACTTGCTTTGAAAGATGATAAATTTGTTATGCAGCTGTTTGTCTTAAACAGGTAACCTTTTTTTTACAGGTAAAAGAGCTCCCTGAATTCTGAATTAGATTTGGGTTCAGATCACAATGTTTTCCTATTAGATGGGTGAATGTGGTAAAGTCAGTTATAGTAACATCTTAAAACTTGTTTCTTCCCTTATAAAGGCTCTACCTTGGTCACAGGGTTTAGAGGGGGGAAAAGGATATAATCTCAAATTGTCCTGTAAATACTTACTTATGGCTTAATAATGGTGTTTGGCTTTTATTTTTTGTCTTTTTTCCCAGACTTCTATTATTGGTATGGGGCTTCCCAGGGGCTCAGTAGTAAAGAATCTGCCTGCCAATAAGGAGATGCAGGAAACCTGGTTCAGTCCCTGGGTCAGGAAGACGCCTGGAGAAGGAAATGGCAACCCGCTCCAGTATTCTTGCCTGGAGAATGCCATGGACAGAGGAGCCTGCTGGGCCACAGTCCACGGGGTCACAGAGTCAAGTACAAACTGAGCATGCATACATCTTAATTAGCATATGGACTGAGTAAACAGGCTTTTTGCAAACATATCAAGTCATCTACTAATGGCAGAAAGTGAAGAGGAACTAAGAAGCCGCCTGATGACAGTGAAAGAGGAGAGTGAAAAAGTTGGCTTAAAGCTCAACATTCAGAAAACTAACATCATGGCATCTGGTCCCATCACTTCCTGGGAAATAGATGGAGAAACAGTGGAAACAGTGTCAGACTTTATTCTGGGGGGCTCCAAAATCACTGCAAATGGTGATTGCAGCCATGAAATTAAAAGACGCTTACTCCTTGGAAGGAAAGTTATGACCAACCCAGATAGCATATTCAAAAGCAGAGACATTATTTTGCCAAAAAAGGTCTGTCTAGTCAAGGCTATGGTTTTTCCAGTGGTCATATATGAATGTGAGTTGGGCTGTGAAGAAAGCTGAGCACCGAATTGATGCTTTTGAACTGTGGTGTTGGAGAAGACTCTTGAGAGTCCCTTGGACTGGAAGAAGATCCAACCAATCCATCCTAAAGGAGATCAGTCCTGGGTATTCATTGGAAGAACGGATGCTGAGGCTGAACTCCAATACTTTGGCCACCTCATGGAAAGAGTTGACTCATTGGAAAAGACTCTGATGCTGGGAGGGATTGGGGGCAAGAGGAGAAGGGGACAACCGAGGATGAGATGGCTGGATGGCATCACTGACTCGATGGATGTGAGTCTGGGTGAACTCTGGGAGTTGGTGAAGGACAGGAAGGCCTGGCGTGCTGCGATTCATGGGGTCGCAGAGTCGGACACGATTGAGCGACTGAACCGAACTGAACTAATAGTTCTGAATATCCATT
>SJYC01089336.1:0-105662 GCA_006408675.1 Madoqua kirkii
AGGCCTGGCGTGCTGCGATTCATGGGGTCGCAGAGTCGGACACGATTGAGCGACTGAACCGAACTGAACTAATAGTTCTGAATATCCATTTTTCCTCCTTCTGGATACACTGCCCAGGTAGAGATTATATTTCTGAGCATGTCGAGTATACACTGAAGAATACGGTCAGTTCAGTTCAACAGGATGGGAACGGGAAGTGATTTTTCTACTCACCTTTAACATAAGAGATCCTGCTCATGCAGGACTGTGGTTCTTTCCTCTTTGAGGAGGTTCGACTGCAGATACAGCCATGACCGGTAGAGACAGCCGAAGCAGCACAGTACCAGGAAAAAGCTGAACCTGGACCCTGCATGACCTCAAGGTGCTCACCTGCCTCACCAGCCCAGACTGGCCTGACTGCTGAGGAAGAGCTGGTGTCTCAGCTTAAAGTAAAAGTGTTTGTCACTCAGCTGTGCCCAATTCTTTGAGACCCCATGGACTGTAGCCCAGCAGGCTCCTCAGTCCATGGAACTCTCCAGATAAGAATACTGGAGTGGGTTGCCATTTCCTTCTCCAGGGGATCTTCCAAACCCAGGGACCGAACCTGGGCCTCCTGCATTGGAGGCAGGTTCTTTTACCACCTGAGCCACCATGGAGACAGTGGTTCACAGGGTACAGGAAGACGTCCTGGTTACAGCAGCTTAGCCTTCACTCCGGCTACTGCAGTGCGAGACAAACTTAAGTTATCAAGACAACAACATTACATTTCAGCAAAACTACTGCTCTTCTACCTACAAACGCATATGCAGAAAACTCTCAATTTTAAATAGCTTGGAGAAATTAGAGAATAACATGAAAGAGTTAATGTCTCTCTTCCCAACCCTTCCCCAAAACTGTTCTATTTAAAATATCTCCAGAAAAAGAACCATTAAGGAAAGATTTTGGAATCTAGAAAACTGATACTGAAGAATTTACTGATGGGGCAGCAGTGGAGAAAAAGACATAGAGAACAGACCTAAGGCCACAGGGAGAGGGGAGGGGGTGAGATGTCTGGAAAGGGTAACACGGAAATTTACACTGCTGTTTGTAAAACAGACAGGCAACAAGAGTTTGCTGTGCGGTTCAGGAAACTCAAACAGGGGCTCTGTATCAACCTAGAGAAGTGGGATGGAGAGAGGGGAGGGAGTTTCAAGAGGGAGAAGATACATGTATATGGCTCATTCATGTTGAGGTTTTACAGAAAACAATGAAATTCTATATAGCAATTATCCTTTAATTAAAAAAAATTTTTAAGAAATCACACACAGAAGAAAAGATTTTGTTTATGTAGAAGTCAGTGTTGATTATAGAAGAAAGCTTCTAGAGAAGGCTGAAGCAGAAGATGTATTTCATATTAGGAAGAAAGAAATAAGGAGCAAAGAACTGCAGCAGCTATAGTCCAAGTATTTGAGAAGCTGCACTGGAATGTAAACATAAATGAACGCAAATGTAAACATAAAAATACTTCTATAAGGGGTTTCCCAGGTGGTGCTAGTGATAAAGAACCCACCTCCCAATGCAAGAGACATAAGAGACACAGGTTCCATCCCTGGGTCGGGAAGATCCTCTGGAGGAGGGCATGGCAACACACTCCAGCATTCTTGCCTGGAGAATCCCATGCACGGGGTAGCCTGGGCTACGGTCCAGGGTCGCAGAGAGTCAACACGACTGAGGCGACTTAGCATGCATGCACATACATAATGCTTACATAAATGAAACAGATATAAAGATAAATATATTTTATTCTCATCTAGGTTGGAAAGTCAAAGGGAAGATACACTGATGAACAGAAACCACTTTCCCTTTCTAATGTTAGAAAGCATTGACATTGCATAATACTAGAAACATAAACAGCTGAGGCCTGTAGATACAAAGGAATATTCAATGAAGTGGAAAGCACTAGAAAAAGGTGACATATTAAAGAAAATAAGTAATTGTCCAGCTTAACATCCATATTTTCAAAAGCCACCCAACAAAGACTGTGCAAATGCTGTGAATTTTATTATTTCCCCACAACAAATTCATCACAAAACATTAAGCTGTGCCCAATTACAGAGGCTGCATGGGTATTGAGGTGTTCCACTTCCTTCCTCTCGTGCCTCTCCGTCTCCTCTTTTTCTTCCCAAACACAGGCCTGGCGGTCACCAGGACGGGCTTCGCCCTCCCTCCATCGTCGTCGTCGCTGGAGCTGCTCGTGGCGGTCCCGCCGTCCCTCCGGGAAGCAGGGGGTGCTGCACTCTGTGCATCTGGCGAGCGGGCTCTGGACCCCCCGGGTGCTTTCGCCCTTTGCACGCCCATCGCAGGGAAGTACTCCGCATCCTCACTTGAAGAGGCCTCGGAGGACTGCGAGAGGTAGGCCTCCCCAAAAAACCCACCACTTTGGTTCCCCCCTTCAGAATCCGAAAGCCTCTTTCTTTTCGGGCTGGATGGCTCTTTCTGTCTATTTGCCGTGCCTCTCTTCTGGGTTCTTCCTTTCACCTCATCAGGGAACCCAGACTCTTTCTCCATGGCAACAGAAGCTGCTTCTATTTCACTGGCTGCTGCCTCTCTTTCTTTTCTCAGCATACATGTCACAGCTCTGTTAAGTCTCTGGCTCTTAATACCCTTAGCCTCCTGTTTCTCCTGTTGGGCTAATCTAAAGAAAGAATCAATTCGGAGCTGTGTCTAAAAAAATGAAATAATAACGATCAGACAAGGAAGTAAACTTTACAAAGCAAATCAAAGAATTCCACCTTATATTTGTGGCACTGGATGACTCTTTCAGAAAACACTAATTCATCCTTTTTCAAAAGGGTAAGCCTATGGCTGATTTGTGTTGATATATGGCAAAAACCCAACATAACATTGTAAAGCAATTATCCTCCAATTAAAAATAAATAAATTTTTTTAAAAGAGAAGAGAATGCAAAAACAGTAAGTCCACCTCTCCCAAATGAATGCTGGCAGTAAATTCTACTTCCAGCATCACACTCGAAAGTGCTACCTCTGTCAACTAACCCTTCTGCCCACACATCAAGTAAGAAACCCCTTCGGCAGCATTCAAAGAGAGTTAAATATTTTTCAGGAACAAAATCATCTTCTTTTATAGCAACACGATATCATGGAGACTGTTTCTAAATTCTACTCTTTCCTTTTAAAAACACTGTCATCATGATTCCTTTAGGAAGCAACTTCACAGTATTATAATATTAGGAGTCATATGAAATATTCTTGACTTTTGTTCTAAAACTCCACTTTCAGGAAGTCAGTCCTTAAAAATAGTTGTTTGAGAAAAGTTATATGCCTGATGTCCATCATAGCACTACATACAAAAACCTGAAAATTCAAGGTCCAGTATGGGAAGTGAACCAATTAAGTTAAATCTCTTTGATGAAATGATGTAATCTGGTCATTTAAAATGACAGCTATGCAAAACACACACACAAAAAAAGCTTACTCTAACCAGTGAATGGGGGGATTATTTATGTCAAATTGCAATTATGTCTGGTAACAAATATATGTGGGAAGGAGGGGAAAAATAAGAGAAAACAGACCTAAATGTTAACCTCTATGTTGGAGGAAGCAAACGAGTAATTTTAATTCATTTTTTTCACTCTCTAATATTGGAGAAATAAACTTATATTAACTTCTACAATGAAAAAGGAGAACAGTATTACAACAAAATTTATCTGAAATTAAGCAGTAATCAGTTACTAAGCCAACTAGCTTCTTGTTGGTGGGCACACAAGGCGTCCAGCACAGAAAGTCGCCAAACAACCAACATGAAACTTTCTGAAAAGGCAGTCTACTTCAGCTTTACATTTTCTTTTTTTCAAGGTTAACCCAACCTAACTGAAAAGAATTTAATCTGAACATGTACCTTGCAGGATTTGACCTGAATTCTGAAGAATGATCTACCTGTATGTACATTCTGTGGGCTGTCTCTGGGGTGAGAGGAGGTTCCTGTGTGGGCAGGAACACACTCATAGATAAAACACACTCGTAGATGCAGTTACCTACCCAAGGGAACTGAGGGCCACACACAGGCCTCTTTTTACAGTCGCTTAGTCATGTCTGACTCTTTGCAACCCCATGGGCAGTAGCCTGCCAAGATCTCTGTCCATGGAATTCTCCAGGCAAGAATGCTGGAATGGGTAGCCATTCTCCTCACCAGGGGATCTTCCTGACCTAGGGATTGAACCCAGGTCTCCTGCATTGCAGGCAGATTCCTTACTGTCTGAGCGACCAGGGATGCGCCACAAAGCAGAAGTAACAGGTCTTTAACAGCTGGCCATCACAGCCTTCCTAACTTTATTCACCATCCTGAACTTAGGAAAAGAGCTGTCACAATTACCTGATGGACATTCAGTTGCTTTAATACAGGAAACAGAGATTCATCTGTCTTCGTCCTGTTCCAGCCAAAATACCGCTGACAAAATATGCAGGCAGTTAAGACTTATACTGTTTTTAAAGATATTTACAAGGGATAAGTAAAAAGGTCCAAAAAAACCCACCCTTGACTCCACTTCCCATATCTCCAAAGATTTTCATATTTATAAATATTAAAATGGTAAAAGAAGATAACAAAATTACTCCAATAAAATGACAGTATGTTCTTATAAATATCCTCTAAAATTAAAGATATCCAACTTTCAGTTTAGGACACCCAAGACTAGTGACTGTGAAAAAAAGGCTAATCTCGAATAAAAACAAATTTCTGATATCATATATATTTGAGAGAAAATGATGTAGTTAGATTAATACTACTGCAAACTTTAATAAAATATCTATCCAAGTGATTATTTAAATATGCAGAAAAGAACAGTAATAAAAAGAACAAACCTAATCATCTTTTCTATTCTTTCAGAATAAATACTTAAATATGATTGCTTATCACTATTTATTTCAAATACAGATCCTCCTTAAAACTAAAGAGAAGATTCACAACACCTAAAACATGGAAGGGACCCAAGTGTCCGTCGACAGATGAATGGATGGACACAATGTGATATTACATACAACAGAACAGTATTCAGCCTTAAAAAGTAAGGAGAGTCTGCCACATGAACCTTGAGGATATTATGCTAAGTGAAATAAGACGTGATGAACATACATGGAGTGGTCAAAGCCACAAAGACAGAAAGCAGATGGCGGTGGCCAGGGTCGGCAGGGAGACGGAGGGGGGCTCATGTTTAATAGGTTCAGAGCTTTAGTTTCAGAAAATGAGAAGACTATGGGGGTGAATGGAGATGACAGTTACACAATAATGGGAAAGTATGTCATAATCGCTAACAGTACACTTAAGATCGGTAAAATGGTATCGTTAAAATGGTTTTATGTTATGTGTACTTAACCACAAAAAAAAAAAAATGGAGAGAAAGGAATGGAAAGGAGCATCTTAGCTAAAGCAATATTAAGAAAAAAGTGATCCAAGTTCATGTTTCATAGGTTTTAAACCAACACACACGTTTGCCTTGATGTTCCCTGTGTCTGAGGAAGGGAAAGGATACTCTCTGATCTTGTCCAGGTCGGGTTTGCCCCACAGAAACGAGCCCTTGGACTCGTCCACCACAGGCTTGAGGTAAGCGGCCGCCACGGCCGGGTTGGGGAAGCCGGGCGCGAGGCGCAGCTTGCGCAGCTTTCTCCTCACTTTGGTGTCATGCGGATTTGGCCTTACCTTCTTACTCTCCTGGGCTTCGTGCCACCACTCTCTACAAGGCAAAGGAAACCAACCTTCATGAGGCAGTGAGACCTTGTAGCTGAGGCACCGCAGACAAAGAGCTGAACTTAGTTTAGCCACAACACCTCTGTGTCTTTCCCAGGGTAAAATGAAATAATGTATGTGCATGCGTGTACTCGGTCTTGTCAGACTCTGCAATCCTATGATCTGAGCCTACCAGGCTCCTCTATCCATGGAATTTTCCAGGCAGGAAGACTGGAGTGGGTTGCCATCTCCTTCTCCAGGGGATCTTCCCAACCGAGGGTTCGAACCTGTGTCTCCTGCATATCCATCATTGACAGGCAGATTCTTTACTGGCTGAGCCACCAGGAACGCCCAAGTTGAAGTAATGTATCTGTATTATTTACTTCAAGTCAACTACAATAAGGAGCCCCAAAATATTTAATAAAATGTAAAAACAACACAAATACTGTCAAATTTTAAAAATGCAGAAACAACTCTACATCAAATATGATCCCAATACTGGGGAAAATACATATATGTGGAGAAAGAGAGAATAAGTACATAGGGGTATTTACAATAATAAAAAACACTAACAGCTATTCTTTTATCCTGTGCTAGGCAACGTCCTAAGTGAGGATACAGCTACTAATTTTCTGTATGTTTTATTCCTTATTCAATTTTTCCATTGGGAGTACATATCACCGTGGTGGGTTAGAGCCCACGCTGGCCCCTCCGCCCAACAAGAGGCAGGGTTCCATGCTCCGCCCCTTGAGCCGGGCCGGCTCTGTGGCCAAGGAGGTGACTCTGCCGGGCCTTCAGAGACTGCAGTCTCCACGTCTGGTCTCTTAGACTGTTTGCCTTGAAAGCTGCCAACCTGCTGTGAGGGGGTCCAATGGAGAGGGTCCAGGCCCCCGATCCACACTGCTGGCTGAGCTCTGCTGACAGCTCCACTCACTAGCTAGGAACGGGCCATCTTGAGTGGGACCCCAGCCCAGTTTAGGTGCCCCTGACACACCTGGAATCAGCCAAGACATCCCCACGCAGCCTGATCAAACTGCAAGATTCATGAGCAAAATCTGCGACTATTGCTGCATGAAGTCCTTAAGGTAGTTTGTAATGCAGCCAACAGCCAGAAAATTTTATATAGTTAGGATAAATAAATAGCATGAAAATTCAAAAACGTAAATATAACCTTTTCCAATATATTCATTCAATGGAGCCTAAAAAACACAATCACTGCTTCAATACTGAGTCTTAGGAACTGACAGACTTGGTCTCCATCAGGGCAGCCCCTCACCAAGGCAGCAGCGCCCTCTAGTGCTAAGAAAGACCAACTGCAGTCTTTGTGCAGGATCAAAATGCAAAAAGGAAAAAAAAAAAAACCAAAAGATCTATCTTCATCAGTTCTATAATACTGTCCAAGAGGACAATGGGAGAATACCTCTATGTCTCCCTTACTGGCCTGTGAATTTTCAGCTTCGACACAGGAATCATGACTGCCACTAGGAAGAGGGCACAGCAAACTCACCAAACCAAAAGGACCACCCCTCCTTAAAACAAGCGGCCCAGGCACTTAACACAAACATGAAAGATGGCCACGATGACCTGCCCACCAGCTGAGCTCCAGGGGGCAACAGGGGGCGGCAGCAACTGAGATACACAACTGAAGGGTCCGTGCCCTGACCAACTCAGCGGAGTGGACTGCTCTTCTGTTTTGGGACTATTCGGGAATCTGGACTCAGTACTTTCAGGTCTCATTTCCCTTCCTCCAAAATTTTCTGTGAAATCTCCCCCAGTTTCAATGTTGGTAGCCAACTCCAAATGAAAGAAGAACATACTGTGTAGGTCAAACCAAACACAGCTAGGCTGATTTCAGCCCATAGACTCGGAGTAGTTCTGCTTCAGTGGGGAATAACCGAGCAGGGTCTGGGTAGAAGGGAAAGCAGAGAAGAAAGCAAGGTGACACTCTGTCTTCCTGCTCTTCACCCTTTCCACGCCCGTTCCTATTTGCCATTTACGAGCTAAGACATATATTCCCACGCCCCAGTCTGGCCCATCTCCCTCGGCACGCTCACGCACCAGTACACGCATGCACCCCCTGGCCCCAGCGCGCAGCAGCTCCTAAACGCACCGCCTGTGACTCAGCCACCTTTCCTGTTCCAGCCCAGCACACTGTCTGGCACGTAATGGCCACTCAAAAAATACGTGAAGGAGTGAAATGGTAACTTCTACGCTCCCAAGAAATCCTACAGGACTGGCTACGTATCCTTTAGCTCAGATAAAAATATAATCTAAACAGAATCTTCTCTGATTTCCTCAAACACTAGAAAAGGGAAAACAAGCTTTAGAACCCCAACTGTTACCTCCTCCTCCATTCCCAATGAAGAATGATCTGTGACAGTTCATGATGTAGGTAATAGTCCTGTTTAATTTGGGTGTGTTTATATATAAACACCGGAACTAAAGAAATTAAGAAAGGACTTACGAGAATTTTTGGAGTGGTTCCAGGCCGTGTCCAGGGAATTCGTTGAGAATTCCATGGCGGTAACACAACCCACAGTTGGTATTCCTTCTGTATAATCACTTCCAAGCAAATAGGCCAAATTTATTAATTTATTTCGGTCCAATCCTGTAAAAATTATTACATATTTTTACATCTTTTGTTTTATACAATTTATTACATAAGATTTATAACTATTTTTTATAACAATAATATACGTGTGTGTATATCCTCATCCAGTGTCCAAAGATATCTATTTCGTTATCTGCAATGGGATTCTTTTTTGTAAATGACATTGTGTTAGGATTTTTAAAGTTTCATCCATCCTCAGTTTTCAATGTCCCATAACCTGTGACCCCCAAATGCAGCTCTCTCCCCAAGACCTCTTCTCTGAACCATAGCCACACATAATCAAGGGTCCATCAGGATGTCACATGGGTGTCTCAGAAACAACATAGTCAGGCCCAGATCTTCACTGTCCCCCAACCTGCTCCCTACCGTTCTGCCTCCTCATACAAGGCAAGTCCACCCTATATGCATGAATTCTGGGGAGACAAAATTCAGCCCGAAACCACCTCCATGCTTCTTTAGAACACACCAAGCAGGCTTCTTTCTGCCTCAGGGCCTTTGCACATGCCAGCCCCTCTGTCTGACATGCTTACCCCAAGTTACCTGTAGCTCCTGCTTCCTCTCGCCTTCAGCTCCAGCCACATAGGTACGATTAGTAAAGCCTTGTTTGACCACAAAGGACACATACTTCCTGTGAGTGCAGGACACTCTTGCCTCTCTTTGGTGGCTTTATTTTTCTATTTGGCTCACACCGCTGTCAAATTATGATTTATGTGTTTTTTTATCATCATTTATGTGTTTATTTATCCTGCTGGACTGTTTTATTCTCTGCTGTTTCCCCACTTCCCAATGCCAAGAACAACCGGCATATAGGAATCACTCAGTGTGTATTTGCTGAAGGAATGGGACGATGAGGGATCACTGCCAGAAAAAATGCAGGACCCTGAGGTTCCTGGTTCTGGTGGGAGTGACTCGCACCTGCCTCCCTCTCTGCCACCTCCGGTTTACTCTGGAGAGTGCGGGTAACTAATCAAGTGTAATCAGGTCTGATGACTGAAACTGCAGAAAACATCTGAACATGACAAGGGCTTTAATTTCTTCATTCTGCATTTACAATCCTATTCTGGACTTCCCTGGTAGTATAGCGGATAAGAACCTGTCTGCCAACGCAGGGGACGTGGGTTTGATCCCTGGTCTGGGAAGATCTCACATGCTGCATAGCACTAAGCCCTGGAGCCACAACGCCTGAAGCCCGCGCACCTAGACCCTGTGCTCTGCAGTCAGAGAAGCGACGGCAGTGAGAAGCCCACGCACCACAGTGAACAGCAGCCCCCAGTCACCTTAACCAGAGAAAGCCTGCACTTAGCTTCCCGCAAAGACCCCGTGCAACTAACGCAACAAAACCCTATTCTACAGAAGCAAAAGACCATCGTACGAAAGCATGTATGTGAAAGGGTTAGCCACGCCCTCGTGTCCAACCCTTGGCAACTCCGTGGACTGTAGCCCTCCGGGTTCCTCTGCTCCTGGCATACTCCAGGCAAGAACGCTGGAGTGGGTTGCCATTTCCCTCTCCAGGGGATCTTTCCGACCCAGGGATCGAATCTGGTCTCTCCCTACCATTTCTAGCAATAGACCAACTAGTCCCTTGGAAAGAAAGAATTCATACTGTAAATTCCTAAGGTAAATTTCAAAAAGTAATTGTACTCTGAAGTCTTACCTAATTGGTTGTGAAAGTCCACATACTGGTAATATTCTACAAACTTGTTTTTATTGAAGAAGTTTTTGTAGACGTGCCGCGCCCCGAACAGCCAAATATCACTGTCGTCGGTGATGGTCCCAGAAGTCTGGTCAGTCAGATCCAGGATGGCACACTGAGCCTCTGCTTCCATGGGAGCCTCGATGTAGGGGACGCCGAAGAGGCGGAGCAGCTCCTGAAGGGCGAGACCCTCCATGAGCCCTGCTGAGGAGCGGGACCCGTCCTCCCCACGGAAGTGAGGGCCGTGCCCCGGGAGTGGGGGCCGTGCCCCGGCAGTGGGGGCCGTGCCTAAACGTGTCGTCCAGAGGACGTTCCCTCGGGGGTCTTATCCGGTAGACACGGCAGGTGTTGTTCAAGGAGGCCTCGGCCGTACACCCACCTGGCTTTCCAAGAACATCTGCCCCGTCACAGTAGCGGCCACCCGCTCCTGCTGCTGCTTTTGAGCTTTCAGTGAATTCTGCTGGGTTAAGAGGTTGCTCTCCAGAGCTTCCAGCTCGTCCTGTAAAATAATTTCATTTGTAGACAATTACACTAATAGCCCAGTTAAGTTCACTGGTTCTAAAAAGCCTGCATTTAGACTGACTAAAGTTACCAAGAAGCGTTTCTCCTTATGAAGCTTTCCACTTGGGTTTCTGAGCAAGTCTGTAAAACCTTTAGAGTTCCCTCACTACCTCACACGGGGAACGGGCACTATCCCAGCCGGCAACCTGGCGAGAAAGGAGCTGTCAGGAGAAGCAAGAAGATGCGTGTGAGCGGCTAGTAAGGATTCAACCCGCAGCTCCTGGGAAACCCCACCGCTGCTTAACTTGGCTGCCTTAGCGACGAGTGAAAGCGCGACGTCACGTTATTACCAGATCGATGTCTTGCCACTCGTGGAGCGAATCCTGTGCATCTTTCTCAGTCTCTTTGCGTCTCTCAAAAGCCCCGGCCTCACTCTCAGAAATCTCTCTTGGGAGGCCCTCGGAGTCACTGGCGGCTTCTTCCTTCTCAGTTCCTGTCGGTCCCTCCTCACCTTGTCCAGAGGGAGGCCTGGAAGCTTCCTGTAACTCGGCTTGAAGTTCATCACTGCTACTTATACTCTGCACTTCAATGAAACTTCCTGTATCAAAATAATGAGGTCATTTTGTCTACAAGTGAAATATTAAAGTTATTCTGAAATCAAGAGCTTTCCAAAAGAATCCTTAAAGTGTTTTACCCTAAAAAGGAAAGACCTAAAATAACAGAAAACACATAACCATAGTATATTATTATTAAATAGCTTTAATAATGTGTCTGTAACTTCAAACTAAGCCTCTTCAACTAGATATACTGGCACTGCCTTTGAAATCAGGAACTGAGTTTTCAATACCTATACATCTGCTTATACAAAAATGTTCTCTAACTTACATTGTTTTAAAATTAATAAAGAACTATCGGGGTATGTACAGAATTATGGAGATTGTTGAAAACGTCTTTGTGCTGTTTCACTATGAACACAGCAAAGAAAAAAGCTGTGACTTAGAAAAAGAGCCCTGGAGAAAGACGGGAGAAACAGCCCTTCGTCTTCCACATCCCTTCCCTCCTCTTTCTTCTTCTCTTTAAAAAGCATCTATGGATTAATTCCTTTGCTCCACTTTAGGTGGAGGAGGCTGGGTCTGAGGAAATACTCAAGACAGAGGGCCTGGGGCTCTCAGGGCTGGGGGCTGGGGCCAAGGAGACAGCCGTCCTCCAAGGAGGCGGCCAGGGAGACCAGGAGGTGGTTACAGAGAATGAGCCAATACGTAAATACACTGAAGACAGTGGAAGGTCCTTCACTGTCAGTCAGGGAAAGTAATGCCCCGTCACAGTAGCGGCCACCCGCTCCTGCTGCTGTTTTTGAGCTTTCAGTGAATTCTGCTGGGTTAAGAGGTTGCTCTCCAGAGCTTCCAGCTCGTCCTGTAAAATAATTTCATTTGTAGACAATTACACTAATAGCCCAGTTAAGTTCACTGGTTCTAAAAAGCCTGCATTTAGTCTGACTAAAGTTACCAAGAAGCGTTTCTCCTTATGAAGCTTTCCACTTGGGTTTCTGAGCAAGTCTGTAAAACCTTTAGAGTTCCCTCACTACCTCACACGGGGAACGGGCACTATCCCAGCCGGCAACCTGGCGAGAAAGGAGCTGTCAGGAGAAGCAAGAAGATGCGTGTGAGCGGCTAGTAAGGATTCAACCCGCAGCTCCTGGGAAACCCCACCGCTGCTTAACTTGGCTGCCTTAGCGACGAGTGAAAGCGCGACGTCACGTTATTACCAGATCGATGTCTTGCCACTCGTGGAGCGAATCCTGTGCATCTTTCTCAGTCTCTTTGCGTCTCTCAAAAGCCCCGGCCTCACTCTCAGAAATCTCTCTTGGGAGGCCCTCGGAGTCACTGGCGGCTTCTTCCTTCTCAGTTCCTGTCGGTCCCTCCTCACCTTGTCCAGAGGGAGGCCTGGAAGCTTCCTGTAACTCGGCTTGAAGTTCATCACTGCTACTTATACTCTGCACTTCAATGAAACTTCCTGTATCAAAATAATGAGGTCATTTTGTCTACAAGTGAAATATTAAAGTTATTCTGAAATCAAGAGCTTTCCAAAAGAATCCTTAAAGTGTTTTACCCTAAAAAGGAAAGACCTAAAATAACAGAAAACACATAACCATAGTATATTATTATTAAATAGCTTTAATAATGTGTCTGTAACTTCAAACTAAGCCTCTTCAACTAGATATACTGGCACTGCCTTTGAAATCAGGAACTGAGTTTTCAATACCTATACATCTGCTATACAAAAATGTTCTCTAACTTACATTGTTTTAAAATTAATAAAGAACTATCGGGGTATGTACAGAATTATGGAGATTGTTGAAAACGTCTTTGTGCTGTTTCACTATGAACACAGCAAAGAAAAAAGCTGTGACTTAGAAAAAGAGCCCTGGAGAAAGACGGGAGAAACAGCCCTTCGTCTTCCACATCCCTTCCCTCCTCTTTCTTCTTCTCTTTAAAAAGCATCTATGGATTAATTCCTTTGCTCCACTTTAGGTGGAGGAGGCTGGGTCTGAGGAAATACTCAAGACAGAGGGCCTGGGGCTCTCAGGGCTGGGGGCTGGGGCCAAGGAGACAGCCGTCCTCCAAGGAGGCGGCCAGGGAGACCAGGAGGTGGTTACAGAGAATGAGCCAATACGTAAATACACTGAAGACAGTGGAAGGTCCTTCACTGTCAGTCAGGGAAAGTACAAAGAGGTCAGAGCGTGGAGTGAGAGCTGTGGCGCTGGAGAGGCAGTACAGACATGAGTGTGAGTTCAAAGGCATTTGCACGGCCGCATTAATGGGTGTGGGGGTTGGGATTCCAGCCCCATTTGATGGCCCCAGAGCTGGAGCTTCCTGGTCTACACTGCACCAGTCTCCACCCTCTGGTCACCTCTGCAGGGGAGCAGAACCAAGACGACCGGCTGTCTCCCACTCAACCTCAGCTGGGAACAGTGTGGTCACTCAAGTTTTTGGTCATTCTGCACATCTGCAGATGACTACAAAGACACCACTGTGGGGACAGATTCTGAGCTAAGAAATAAATTTCAGTGAGTAGGCAATTTCACAAATATGAAATCTGTGAAAAATGAGGTTTGACTGTACATAAATGTGTATAGATATATAACATACATGTGTACATATTGAAAAGCAGAGATATTGCTTTGTCAACAAAGGTCTGTCTAGTCAAGGCTATGGTTTTTCCAGTAGTCACGTATGGATGTGAGAATTGGACTATAAAGAAAGCTGAGCACTGAATAATCGATGCTTTGGAACTGTAGTGTTGGAGAAGACTCTTGAGAGTCCCTTGGACTGCAAGGAGATCCAACCAGTCCATCCTAAAGGAGATCAGTCCTGGGTATTCATTGGAATGACTGATGTTGAAACTGAAACTCCAGTACTTTGGCCACCTCATGCGAAGAGGTGACTCATTTGAAAAGACCCTGATGCTGGGAGGGGTTGGGGGCAGGAGGAGAAGGGGACAACAAAGGATGAGATGGTTGGATGGCATCACCGACTCAATGGACATGGGTTTGGGTGGACTCCGGGAGTTGGTGATGGACAGGGAGGCCTGGTGAGCTGCGGTTCATGGGGTCGCAGACCAACCAGTCCATCCTAAAGGAGATCAGTCCTGGGTATTCATTGGAATGACTGATGTTGAAACTGAAACTCCAGTACTTTGGCCACCTCATGCGAAGAGGTGACTCATTTGAAAAGACCCTGATGCTGGGAGGGGTTGGGGGCAGGAGGAGAAGGGGACAACAAAGGATGAGATGGTTGGATGGCATCACCGACTCAATGGACATGGGTTTGGGTGGACTCCGGGAGTTGGTGATGGACAGGGAGGCCTGGTGAGCTGCGGTTCATGGGGTCGCAGTCAGACACGACTGAGAGACTTAACTGAACGTTCTAGGTGAGGGAAATAGGTTTTGAAGTATTTTTTTCAACATTTTAAACTTTCTAATTATTTCAAAACAAAAAACTAAAAAATTAAAGGGAAACTCACCTTAACCTTCTCCAACTAGGGCACTTCCTCCCTAATTTAAATACAACAAAAAGAGTAGCCCCCAGGAAAGGTCAAGACTGCATTATGAGCTACGAGTCCCTGGCAAAGCCACTTGACCTTTCTGGGTCTCTAGCTCATCAGCTGAACAGTGGGGACCTGGACCACGCTCAGGTGTGAAAGCCTGCTTTTCTTTCTTTCTTAGGAAAGCACAAGCACCTACCGTCGGATTCACTGTCTTCGGAGTCTACTTCGTTGGTTCCGTGGACTCTGGCACCAAAATCAAACCCTGGCCTGCAGATTCAGCGGACTCATGTTCTTGGATGGTTTTCAAGAAATTCTCATGCTCTGGGGCACTAATAGGTGCCTCATTTCCTAAGTCACTTACTATGTCTATAGTGACAGTCGGGGTGTTACTCGATTCTTGCAAACTGGCGGTGCCAACGACGTCAGGGGCAGGATTTTTTTCAGATTCTGCTTCGTCATCACTTGAGAGAACAGAGGTGTCACCTTTACTCTCGGGCCGAAGAGCCTGCTGTGGCTCGGACACTCTGGTGTACGTCCCACTCCTTGACCCAGGACTTGGACTTGCCGGAGGTGTTGGTATCTGCTCTGGTCCCCGCCGGAGCCCAGGCACATCCCCGTGTGGCACCACGGTGCTTTCTAAAGGAACCAGATCTTTTCCATCCTGAGCTGTAGACTCAGTGCTGGTCTGAAAGGGTTCCTTCAAGGCGTGCATAGATGGTGTCTGTTGTTTTGGAAAGCCTGACTCACTGCCTTGACAAAAGACAGTCCGCGGTAAAGGAGCCGAGTCCGTCTGCTCTTTTTCATCACTGGGGCTGGTCACGTGCTCCTCTGTGAGGGTCACACTGGCGGCACGAGGCGCTGCCGTCAGCAGCTCTTGGTCTCCATCCCTCACTTCGGGCTCTTCCACAGCTTCCTCATCAGAACTGCTCACCAGCGGTCTTGGCTTTCTCCTGCCACTCCCCTCTGTCTGCACACCGACAGGCACTTTCAGATCCTCATCGTCATCATCGAGAGCTCTCTGAATGGCCAAGAGGGTCAGCGGGGACACAGAACCCTCAGGGACGGGGGTGGGCCGGCTCTTCACATGGCTTGGCCTGCGATGCTCGCCCTCCAGCTCGTCTTCCGAGCTGCTGCCCAGCAGGGCAGCCTGCATGGCCAGCAAGGTTCTCGGGGAGGGCGGGGAGGCGTCAGGCTCTTTCTTCGGCTTCAGTTTTTCACAAGGAGGTGACTTTGTGTCTGAAGCCCCACTTGCTTTTCACTGCAAGAAGGAAGGGACTCTGAATCCACTTCTGTGACTTTCTTAACTTGAACACCTAGAGAAAAATTAAACCAGGGTCACTAGGTAGTTCTACAGGATGACAGCATGCTTCTAGTTAGATGAGTAAGAATATACTTGTTCTCATGATGAAGTTATAAATTCTCATTTAACCAGCAACTAGGAATTAATTAATCTTAAAGTGGGTTGGTACAGTACTAGTTCATACATTAATGGTTATATAGATCACATTAATAATAATAATTACAGTTAATAAATTAAGTAGGGCTTCATTCATGTTATCTGCAGGTGGGAGTTTACAGACAGAGACACGACTTACTTTTGGGTTTTAACCATCAAGTAAGTGATGCTATGTGGTACCTTTTATCAAGATGTAATGGGAAGTGTCCTCGGAGACCACTCTCCTGGACTCCACCTCCTTCAGAAAGCCTCCTTCATCTTCATACTGCCTTTGGATTTGCCCTGAATGTTGTTGATTCATTTCCTTCTCGACATTTTCTATGTGTTGGTTTAGATAGTTTTTTTTAAGCAAGCCTTTTAGCTGGTACTGTGAAAAGTCATTGGACTCCTAAAATAAATAAACAATGATTTCATATATTAAATACAGATAGTATTTAATATTTCCATATTTCTACCCTTTTCCCCAAAGGAGATAACTGATTTTTTCCATTGGGGGTATTTTTACACTAGAAAAGTAAAATGTGAATACCAGGGGAAAGCCATAACTGCCTTGTTAAAGAGTAATCTTTCAAGCAAAAAGAACTAGGCAAAAGAAAAGAAATCATGAATCCTGTTTATGATTCAATTATTTACTCAAGAAACATTTATAGAGCACGGGATGCACACCAGGGAGTCTGAAATGTTGACTGTGGCTTAACAGACAGTTTTTAGAATGCAGTGACGTGCTTGCCCCTGGCCCACAAAAGACACACGATAAATCACTGTAGTCAGTTATCAGTAATACTTAACATTTACAGCACACCTCCTGAGTAAGGATTCTTCTCAGTGTCTGTACAGACATTATCCCATTTTATACTCAACCACCAAAGAGACAGAAGTCATTACCTCCATCCTGCAAATGAAGAACCTGAGACTTAAACAGTTTAAGTAACCTCTCTAGAACCGTGTGGTTAGTTACATGGTAGGTCTGGGTCAAAACCAGGTTGCTAAGCCTTATACTAAATTATTAGGATTACTCATATTCTCACCAACATTACTATTATCAATATTGCATTTGCCTAATGTACAGACAATGCAAAGGTCCAACCTGTATGACTCAGAACTTCCCTCAGCTACCAGGATGATAGATCCAATGGGCTGTGCACCATTCTACCCTGGCCGACACAGCCCAGAGGATCTTCATTGGCAGAAAGAGAAGAAATGGAGCAAGGCATTGGGACTGTCTCTTTTTCTCCCATCTGTTCCGCTGTTGTTTACATAATCCAAATTCTGTTTCCTCAAAGACAAGCCAGAGGCCCTTTCACACTCAAGAAACAACGCTTAACTGAGGGCTTCAGAAGGCTTTCCTGGTGGCTCAGGAGTCAAGAATCCACCTGCCAATGCAGGAGAGACTGGTTCAATCCCCAGTCCAGGAAGATCCCACAGCCTGGGAAACAACTAAGCCGCTGTGCCACAACTATTGAGCCTGTGCTCTAGCACCCAAGAGCTACAACTACTGAGCCTGCTCACCCTAGAGCCCATGATCCCAACAAGAGAAGCCCCAGCACTGAGAAGCCCATGCACCGTAACAAAGAGCAGTTCTCCACGGCCCACAGCCCGGGAAACGCCCGTGCAAAGCAACAAGACCCAGTGCAGCCAAAAATAAATAAATACAAATTATTTTTTTAAATGCTTGGTTGATGAACTGAGCACAGATTCACCCCTCCCCAGAGGTGAAAATAAATTTACTTCTGTCCTTTGTACATCATTTCTGTACACCTTGGCATTTTCCTACATTCATATGCTTCATGGAAAAGCAGAAAGGAATGATGGGAAAAGAAATAGCTCCTGCCTTTTTATTTTTCTTATCAATCTAAGAAACATTCAAAAGTCTATAGAGAACAAAAAGCCCCGCATCCATTCATTAGCAATATTACAAAATTTATAGTAAAGTTAATGGAGAACGATGTTAGAAAGAACAGGTTGTAGCAGTAGGAAGGAAAACAAGACTCATTCACCAGCTAAACACAGTAATGATGGTGCAGTGAGACCAGGGAACACACTCAGCGGAATCCAATTCCACGCACTGCCCCACCTCCCATTTCTGCAGCTGCGAAGCCACCATCAGAGGCTCCAAGCTGAGGAATTTACCACTGAATCCCGTTACCACCATCCAGAAAGAGGAAGAGGGAAGACGGGAGATCCGACTACACTTCTAGCCTTCAGGGGAACAGATACCTGGAATTTCAAGTCAGAACAAACTTTTCCACTGTGATTAGGTTCTGTATTACTGCCAATATTCTACAATGTATATGATGGATTAAAATAACTTTCATGAACTAACTTAAGGACTGAACTACTGAGCACCTACTATGTGAAAAATACTGAGCTAAGCACTGAAAATACAGAAGTGCACAAGGTAGGGACAGCCGGGTGCTAAGAATCTAAAGAGACACCACAGGGAGCTGTGAGAACACAGAGCAGGAGATGAGACTTGGTCTTAGTGGAAAGTCAAGGGGTCTTCTGTGAGTAAGTGGTAAGCTCCAACTTATACAAAATGATGTTGCACGGGACCTCAAGAGATATGCAAAGGCTGCTTACTGAAAACAACAGATCGTGTAAGTAATGTTTACCAAGATTCTCTTATTTTAACAAAAAATTTTGCTGACACTCTTAACTTTACACATTCACATGCTATTTTATATTTCACCTCTGGCATCGCTTCAAACAATGTTCTTCTCCGCTTAGTAAATTCCTTCATATCAGTCAAGATTTCATGCTTTACTTCAAGGGGCAGACTGCTGAAATCTTCAGACTCAATGTCAACTGCATGAGGATTGTGAAAGAACTCTTCCTGTAAAGAGTGAAACGTAACACCAGACATTTACATTTTATACACTTAACTCTACACACCATGCCAGACTTTGTGTGTGTGTGCTTGTATACAGAGTTTTACATAATCTACAGGCTAAACACAGTTCTACATATCTGCAACAGCCATTCAAGTGAACAGACAGAGGAGGGAATACATCCACTTACTCATATAACACTACCTGAACCAAGAATTTTCAGATGTTCAAGCTGGATTTAGAAAAGGCAGAGGAATCAGAGATCAAATTGCCAATATCTGTTGGATTATAGAAAAAGCAAGAGAATTCCAGAAACATACCTACTTTTGCTTCACTGATGCTAAAGACTTTAGCTATATGGATAACAAGGAACTGTGGAAAATTCTTAAGAGATGGGAGTGTCAGACCACCCACCATACCTCACTCCTGGGAAACCTGTATACAGGTCAAGAAGCATCAGTTAGAACCCTATGTGGAACAACATACTGGTTCAAAATTGGGAAAGGAGTATGTCAAGGCTGTATATTGTCACCCTGTTTATTTAACTTATATGCAGAGTACATTATGCGAAATGCCAGGATGAATGAAGCACAAGCTGGAATCAAGATTGCCGGGACAAATATCAATAACCTCAGATATGCAGATGATACTGCCCTTAAGGCAAAAAGCAAAGAGGAAGTAAAGAGCCTGTTGATGAAGCTGAGAGAGTGAAAAACCTGGCTTAAAACTCAACATTCAAAAAACTAAGATCATGGCATCTGGTCCCATCACTTCATGGCAAATAGATGGAGAAACAATGGAAACAATAACAGCCTATTTTCTTGGGCTCCAAAATCACTGTAGATGGTGACTGCAGCCATGAAATTAAAAGACGCTTGCTCCTTGGAAGAAAAGCTATGACAAACCTAGACAGAATATTAAAAAGCAGAGATATTACTTTGCTGACAAAGGTCCACCTAGTCAAAGCTATGATTTTTCCAGTAGTCATGTATGTATCTGGCAGTTGAGCCATAAAGAAGGCTGAGTGCCAAGAATAGATGCTTTGGAACTGTAGTGTTGGAGAAGACTCTTGAGAGTCCCTTGGACTGCAAGGAGATCCAACCAGTCCATCCTAAAGGAAATCAATCCAAAATATCCACTGGAGGGATTGATGCTAAGGCTGAAGCTCCAATACTTTGGCCATCTGATGCAAAGAACTGACTCACTGGAAAAGACCCTAATGCTGGGAAACACTAAAGGTAGGCGAAGAAGGGGACACAGAGGATGAGGTGGTTGGATGGCATCATCAACTCAATGGACATGAGTTTGAGCAAGCTCTGGGAGATGGTGATGAACAGGGAGGCCTGGTGTGCTGCAGTCCATGGAGTCACAAAGAGTTGGACAGGACTGAGTGAATGAACAACAACATTAATTAATTTTTTTAAAAAAAGAAAGAAATACTTACTAGGCATCTCTAATATACCATGTTCTGTTCCAGGTGTTAAAGTACTTTAGAGATCATGCCAGATAAACTTCTATTCTCAGGGGAAGAAGAAGACACATGATAAACAAATAGATGAACAAGATAAACGATGAGAAAACAAAGCAAGTTAATCTGATAGAGTTGATTAGAAGAATAGAAAGAGAAAAAAAAATTTGATAAATAGGAAAGACTCCACAAAAATCAACAACCTGTATTCCCCTGACACTATCACAACAATGTTAATCAGCTCTACCCTAGTGCAAAATTAAAAGTAAAAAAAAAAATAATAATAATGACCAGTGAGCAGAGACATGACAGACACCAGAAATCTGCTCAGGGAAGAGCATCTGATGCTGAAGGGACAACAAGTGCAAAGGCCCTGAGGCAGAGATGAGCCTTATGAATTTGAATAATACTTATAATTGCTTTAGTTAGATACATTTTGTTTTGCTTTTAACCTAGTGGCTCAGCTGGTAAAGAATCTGCCTGCAATTATTTACGTGGGTTTGATCCCTAGGTTGGGAAGAGTCCCTGGAGAACGAAATGGCAACCCACTCCAGTATTCTTGCCTAGAGAATGCTAAGACAAGAGGACAGAGGAGCCAGGCAGGTTACGGTCCATTGGGTCACAAATAGTAGGACACAAGTGTGCAAATTTCACTTTCTAAAACCAAAAGTGAAACTAACTGTGAGAAATTTCACAGACACACAAAAGTGTAAAACTTTTCTAAATTTAACTTGATTACTGAAACTACTTTAAAATGCTTCGTTAATTCAGTTCAGTTCAGTCCAGTCGCTCAGTCGTGTCTGACTCTTTGCAACCCCATGAATCGCAGCACACCAGGCCTCCCTGTCCATCACCAACTCCCGGAGTTCATTCAGACTCACGTCCATCGAATCAGTGATGCCATCCAGCCATCTCATCCTCTGTCGTCCCCTTCTCCTCCTGCCCCCAATCCCTCCCAGCATCAGAGTCTTTTCCAATGAGTCAACTCTTCACATGAGGTGGCCAAAGCACTGAAGTTTCAGCTTTAGCATCATTCCTTCCAAAGAAATCCCAGGGCTGATCTCCCTCACAATGGACTGGTTGGATCTCCTTGCAGTTCAAGGGACTTTCAAGAGTATTCTACAGCACCACAGTCCAAAAGCATCAATTTTCAGCCCTCAGCCTTCTTCACAGTCCAGCTCTTACATCCATACATGACTATTGGAAAAACCATAGCCTTGACTAGAGGGACCTTAGTCGGCAAAGTAACATCTCTGCTTTTGAATATACTATCTAGGTTGGTCATAACTTTTCTTCCAAGGAGGAAGCATCTTTTAATTTCATGGCTGCAGTCACCATCTGCAGTGACTTTGCAGCCCAAAAAAATAAAGTCTGACACTGTTTCCACTGTTTCCCCATCGATTTCCCAGGAAGTGATGGGACCAGATGCCATGATCTTCGTTTTCTGAATATTGAGCTTTAAGCCAACTTTTTCAGTCTCCTCTTTCACTTTCATCAAGAGGCTTTTTAGTTCCTCTTCACTTTCTGCCATAAGGGTAGTGTCATCTGCATATCTCAGGTTACTGATGTTTCTCCCAGCAATCTTGATTCCAGCTTGTGTTTCTTCCAGTCCAGCGTTTCTCATGATGTACTCTGCATAGAAGTTAAATAAGCAGGGTGACAATATACAGCCTTGATGTACTCCTTTTCCTATTTGGAACCAGTCTGTTGTTCCATGTCCAGTTCTAACTGTTGCCTCCTGACCTGCATACAGATTTCTCAAGAGGCAGGTCAGGTGGTCTGGTATTCCCATCTCTTTCAGAATTTTCCACAGTTTATTGTGATCCACACAGTCAAAGGCTTTGGCATAGTCAATAAAGCAGAAATAGATGTTTTTCTGGAACTCTCTTCCTTTTTCCATGATCCAGCGGGATGTTGGCAATTTGATCTCTGGTTCCTCTGCCTTTTCTAAAACCAGCTTGAACATTAGGGAGTTCACGGTTCATGTATTGCTGAAGCCTGGCTGGGAGAATTTTGAGCATTACTTTACTAGCATGTGAGATGAGTGCAATTGTGCAATAGTTTGAGCATTCTTTGGCATTTCTTTGGGATTGGAATGAAAACTGACCTTTTCCAGTCCTGTGGCCACTGCTGAGTTTTCCAAATTTGCTGGGATATTGAGTGCAACACTTTCACAGCATCATCTTTCAGGATTTGAAACAGCTCAACTGGAATGCCATCACCTCCACTAGCTTTGTTCACAGTGATGCTCTCTAAGGCCCACTTGACTTCACATTCCAGGATGTCTGGCTCCAGATGAGTGATCACACCATCGTGATTATCTGGGTCATGAAGATCTTTTTTGTACAGTTCTTCTGTGTATTCTTGCCACCTCTTCTTAATATCTTCTGCTTCTGTTAGGTTCATACCATTTCTGTCCTTTATCGAGCCTATCTTTGCATGAAATGTTCCCTTGGTATCTCTGATTTTCTTGAAGAGATCTCTAGTCTTTCCCATTTTGTTCTTTTCCTCTATTTCTTTGCACTGATCACTGAAGAAGGCTTTCTTATCTCTTCTTGCTATTCTTTGGAACTCTGCATTCAGATGCTTATATCTTTCCTTTTCTCCTTTGCTTTTTGCTTCTCTTCTTTTCACAGCTATTTGTAAGGCCTCCCCAGACAGCCATTTTGCTTTTTGCATTTCTTTTCCATGGGGATGGTCTTGATCCCTGTCTCCTGTACAATGACACAAACCTCATTCCATAGTTCATCAGGCACTCTATCTTCATTAGTAAAGGAGACAAAATAATACAGTTTGCTTTCTTGTATGTATGCGTGCTGTGTGTTTGTAGACCAGCAAGCACTTAAAACAGGCCAGTCATTTTACTCAGAGCTTCCAGTGTTCTCCCTCAAGAATGATCTTATCACTCCTACAGGGAGGGCATCAAAAAAATTTTTTTAAAAAAGCACCATGGAGAAGCTAAGTTGCATCTAAGATCTCAAAACTAGTGAGCAATGGAGCCTAGACTTAACTGCAGGTCTCTCTGCCCACAGGGTCCCTGGTCTTCACCAAGTCTGTGCTCTCTTGCTATTTTTATAAGGCAGTATCTTCATGAGCTGAAGAACCTTGCAATTTTAGCTCAAAAGTCTTCTAACAGATATACTAAAATATTATAAGTAGACAAGGGAATCAAAGAATGTTACCTGCTATTCTGAGAAACTTGCAGAAAATTTCAAAAACATGTACCCGCAGCACAAGGTCAGTCTGTAAGCATGCTGTTCATTAGATGATAGAACACGTCCACAGGTTCTCTGACCCTCTTTTCTGGATGAATTCCCCTCCCACCCAGTAGGTGCTGACCTTACCAGGCAGTCAGTGAACTGCACGCCGTGGACGGGAGGCTATGCAACCCCCAAGGCCGTCAGAAAGGGCGCACAGGCCCAGCAGTCACTTCCTCCTGGGCTCCTGCCCTGGGAACCCAGCGCCGCTGTGCCCGAGCTCAGGACACACAGGCAGGGGTTCTGACGCACTGCCAGCATCAACAGCGGGGCACACAGGAGAGGAGGCCTGGAGGGATCCGAGTCCCAGCTCCAGCCTGACTGCACCCACACAGGAGACACTCAAGGGAACTGCCCCTTGCACTCACCAACCCCCAGATCAGCGAAGATGATAATCAAAGACTGTTGTCACAGCACTAAGTTACACAGCAATAGATAACTATAGCCTGTGCACCAACATACATCTTCATAAATGTACATGTACCCATGTACCCTTGAAACATATACAGATTTCCAAACACACACACAGACACAGATATGCAACTATACAGGGCGGGAGGGGCATTAACATACAGCAAAATGCTACTATAAGTTATTCATGGGTGATATGCTTTCCATTATTTTTATATAAGGATTAACTATTATATTTATTTACTAGCTGGTTAAAAAAGAAAGACGGCTTATTTTGGATACCTAGATATGCATAATTCCATATATGTTTACGAGTATGCGTATATTTTATATATGCATGCACGTATATACATATATACACACAACAACTAAGGTCGTATCTGTCTTTCTTATCAAGAACATACATAAATCCATACTACTCATTAAATGTTATTCATTTCAAATACTAATAGAAAAAATCCTGCGTTCAAAAATTATTTAAATACCTGTAATGCCTGTTTCTGTCTCATCCTTTCTTGCCATTCTTTTTCATCCTCCTCTTCTGAACTGAAAGTCAAACACACATTTATAATACCTATGATTTAATGACGACTTACAAAGGTATTTCCTGAGTGCAAGGCACTGCTAGTCACAGAAGCTGCGGGGGTGAATGAGATGGCGAGAACTGCTCCATCTTTGGTCTCACCGTCTGGTAGGGACACCTGTAAGGGAGCGATCGTAACAAGATCTAACATCTTCCGTCACCAGCGCAGAGGAGGTTGCCAAGAGGCAATTAAGAGTCACCTCACTGCAGGGGCGTTCTGAATTCTCTTGCAATTACACTGCTTGGAGAAAAAAGAAGAAACTAGAAAGTGTTTTAAGCAAGGACACGACAGTATCAGATTTGAGTTTTAACAGGTTCTACACTACAAATCAGAAACTGGGCCTGACAGGAGTTCCTCCCAAAGGGTAAAATCAGAGATGGAGACAGAAGCGCAGAAGCCAGGCCAGTAACCTCGAGACACAGTGATGGCGGCGGCAGGGATTCAAAAGCCGTGTGGCCTCACGGGAGCCCTGGGAAAGGGATGGGCGTGGTCAGGGGGTATAAGGGGGACAAACTGGCCCTCCACCTGCACTTCAACCAGAGAAGCCACTGAGGATTATCAGCCAGCAGGAGGAAGAGCAATCAGAGGTCCTCGGAGAGCAGGACCATGTGGGCACCACATCAGCCTGAGAACTGCAAAGCAGCCACCGGATTTAACAGGGAGGACGTCATGTATGCAGACTTCAGTGATGGTGAGAGAGAAAACGCCGGGCTGAGAAGCAGACTGAGATGGTAGGTGTCAACAAAGAGTCAGAGAAACCAGAATCCACATCTCCACGAACTCTAAGTGAACAGTGCTAACACAGGCTCCTGAGGATGGAGAGAGGAAACCACCACAAAGCACTAAAACACAAAGGGAGTCGATAGAAGACATAGCCTTTCAAAACCAATTAAAGTGTCAAGAATGTGTATTGCAGATGCATTAACCCAACACACCAGATCATTTCAGTAAAACATAAAGGTTTAAATCTGTCTGAATGCAGCAATAACATTTTTAAATAGTTAAAACATTTACCTGTTTTTCTCTCTCTCTTTTAAAGGTGGCAAAGCGTAGATGTCATCTCTCTGAACTTGAGTAAGGCTGGGAAGGGTTTCCTCCCTGAAAAGTACACAGAGACTTCACCAGAGATGACAGGAGACAGTATTTTGAGAGTCAGTAATGCTCCCCATTGAACACACAAACCCGGCCGAGAAGGGGAAACCCGGGGGATGGGTTCTGCCCTCACTGGCCTGCCTGCCTCCAGGAAGAGGGAACCTGGTCTTGGCATGTGGAAGACTGTTAGGAGGGTAAAATGTACAAGCGATGCAACCTAGCAGCTTTTCTTTCTCACTGTCCAAGCTGATTCTCAAAGATCAGAGAACTTTCACAACTTCAATCCACGCGGTCAAATGGACAGTCCAGATTCCTCTCATTAGAGAAAGGGAATCACAGAATTCAGTGCAAACATAAAAAGTGTTCATCTTTGAAATGAGTGTAATATTCTGCTTGCCTTTTGCTTTTTAAGGCAGTTTTGATAACCTGTCTTTTCAAAAACGTTTTCAAAAGCTTCTCGGTAGTTGTTTTGGAGTCACTGGCGGCCAAGTCCTTTTTATGCCTTCTCTTAGCCTGTGAGAAGAGAGAAAATAGGATTTTATTTCGAGGTGTTAGTATGTTAAAAACAATTCTGTGGCTTTTTTCCCCATAGAATTTGGTTTGTCTTCTGAGTTTTCAGATTATACCTGTTTTAGTATTTTCTCCTAATTAGTGTATAAGTGAATAGTTTCAGGTTTTTGTGTGTAAAGGACAAGCCAGAGTTTCCAACTAAGTATTACTTAATGAATCATTATACAATGTATTTGGGAATGTATACATTCCCAAACAATGTATACATTGTTTCTTTTAAATGTCTTTTAATGTTTCCAAGAAGCCTAAACTTAATACTAAGTAAATGCTTCCCTAAAGGGATTATTACATCAATTAACTAGTCTTTAAAATGCTACTATTAAGTCAAAACCAATTTCTGGTATTAGTTTTTATAAAAACACATTACTTATATGTAACTCTGCCCTTCCATATCCAAAATGATGTCCTAAGAAATCCTAAAATGTACAGATATACCTTGTAAGAAATTTCCAAACAGGGAAAAATGAAATAGTCTCTGTGCTTACAGTTGAATATAAGGCAAGACTATCAAAACATTCTTTTTCTTTTTGATATAGTTGCTATACAATACTGTGTAAGTTTAACTGTAGAACACAAGAAGACAATCCAAAGGGAAACTCTTTACTACAAGCACTGCTAACTTTAACAGTTTTATTAAAAGTTAAATATTAATATTACTGCACCCATGTTATACAATGTTTTCAGAGGTAAACCTCTTTGAAAAGAAATTATCTGCTCATGATAAATTTTTTAAAGTTGAATTAAATTGGATATATGTCAAAGTAAGTCTTGGTTTCCAAAACTCTAAGAAGAAAATTTTAATTTTAGGTCAATTAAAATTTGACCTAAAATTCTAAGAATGCAGAAAGAAAGAAAACTATATAAAACTCTTACCAGTGTCTGTTTCTTCAATAGTGGAGCATCCCCATCAAACACAAAAATAGGACGAATTCGGAAAAATAAGAGTTTGCAGAGTCGGTGGAACAAAGTAAGAAGATGGGCGTTTTCTATCGAGTTTCCGTGGCGATCGCGGACTCCTTTAAGAGCCTGGTTTAACCAGATGCTAATATCTAGAAGAATTGTTCATGGAAAACACTCTGCACATCCTTCCCTCCCCTTACAAATTCCCAATGTCTGACATTATCGAAACATGGAAACTGAGCACTCAACCCAGTTCACTTGAAACTGAAAAAGGCTCAGCCCTACTGGAACCTCCCTGAAGTGAGTTCACTTTAGCTGGGCTCCTGTCCCCACTGTTCACATCCTGAATTGCAAAAGCTGACAGAGGTACACGCCTCTTTAAAAAGTCTAACTGAAAGGAATTTCCTTAAAAGAAATCAGTGATCCATATGAAATTTTAGTAAATTAATCAACTCTTTTGGAGAACGATTTAGCAATTCATAGCAAAACACTTTAAAATCTACATTCTCTTTTATGTAAGAATTCCACTGCCACACACTTATCCTCAAGAAGTCATCACAGACTTATAATCAGAGTGACTTATAAGGTGGCTTTGTTTATAATAATGAAAATATGAAGAATGGAAGTTTTCCAACTGGTCTTTTTTTAAAAATTAGATTATGATATCATGATTTGCTGCAATCCAAGCGACCCTTAAAAATGGAAGCTAAGCACATAAAGCAGTCACAAAATATTATTAAAGGGAGAAATAAAACAGGTTACAAAAGTATGGAAAGTCTAAATCTATTTTGTAACATACGCAGTATGTTAAATATACTCGAAGCTCAGACCTCAAAATACTGGCTTGATGCAAAAGATGGTTCAGGGTTTTCCATAGGATGTTACAGAAAAACTAGAACAAACTTTTTGGTCAACACAATGTTAAGAGTAGTTATCTTCTGCTGTAATAATCTGCTCATGATAAATTTTTTAAAGTTGAATTAAATTGGATATATGTCAAAGTAAGTCTTGGTTTCCAAAACTCTAAGAAGAAAATTTTAATTTTAGGTCAATTAAAATTTGACCTAAAATTCTAAGAATGCAGAAAGAAAGAAAACTATATAAAACTCTTACCAGTGTCTGTTTCTTCAATAGTGGAGCACCCCATCAAACACAAAAATAGGACGAATTCGGAAAAATAAGAGTTTGCAGAGTCGGTGGAACAAAGTAAGAAGATGGGCGTTTTCTATCGAGTTTCCGTGGCGATCTCGGACTCCTTTAAGAGCCTGGTTTAACCAGATGCTAATATCTAGAAGAATTGTTCATGGAAAACACTCTGCACATCCTTCCCTCCCCTTACAAATTCCCAATGTCTGACATTATCGAAACATGGAAACTGAGCACTCAACCCAGTTCACTTGAAACTGAAAAAGGCTCAGCCCTACTGGAACCTCCCTGAAGTGAGTTCACTTTAGCTGGGCTCCTGTCCCCACTGTTCACATCCTGAATTGCAAAAGCTGACAGAGGTACACGCCTCTTTAAAAAGTCTAACTGAAAGGAATTTCCTTAAAAGAAATCAGTGATCCATATGAAATTTTAGTAAATTAATCAACTCTTTTGGAGAACGATTTAGCAATTCATAGCAAAACACTTTAAAATCTACATTCTCTTTTATGTAAGAATTCCACTGCCACACACTTATCCTCAAGAAGTCATCACAGACTTATAATCAGAGTGACTTATAAGGTGGCTTTGTTTATAATAATGAAAATATGAAGAATGGAAGTTTTCCAACTGGTCTTTTTTTAAAAATTAGATTATGATATCATGATTTGCTGCAATCCAAGCGACCCTTAAAAATGGAAGCTAAGCACATAAAGCAGTCACAAAATATTATTAAAGGGAGAAATAAAACAGGTTACAAAAGTATGGAAAGTCTAAATCTATTTTGTAACATACGCAGTATGTTAAATATACTCGAAGCTCAGACCTCAAAATACTGGCTTGATGCAAAAGATGGTTCAGGGTTTTCCATAGGATGTTACAGAAAAACTAGAACAAACTTTTTGGTCAACACAATGTTAAGAGTAGTTATCTTCTGCTGTAATTACAACTGATTGCTTTCTTCTTGGAGTCATCTTCTATTTTTAAATTTCACTAAAGAGTGCTTTTTAACCAACTGTTTCTATTTGTTCCTAAGAGAGGGACACAGCCTTCTGCTGCATTCCCTGGGTCTCTCTGCCCACTCCCCTGGCCCATCAGAGTGCTCATTTGCACGATGCTGGCTCTCAGGCCCTCTCCTTTCCTCCCGTCTGCAGCGTCCATCCAGGCTACCTCTGGCCCCCTGCAACTGCAGCCTCCACAGGCCCCACTCCAGGCATGGACCTCTGGCCCAGAGCTCTCCTAACCCCAGAATGGATGACTGAGTTGACATGTCTACCTGCTACTTCACGGTCACTGCAGACTTGATGCAAGCAAGAACTGAGATCCACAGAAAAATTAAAATTTAAAAATTTTTTTTAAAAAAAGGGCTCCCCGTCTTCACACCAGGCTGCTCACGCCCCAGGGGGATCTTTGCCACCCAGGGATCAAATCCAGGTCTCCTGCATTGCAAACAGATTTACTGTCTGAGCCAGCAGGGACGACATTAGATGGGGAAGGCCTGTCCAAAGAAGTCACAGAGATCTGAGCAAATGAGAGAAGACAGTGAGGCTGGAGGTACAGCTAACACAAGTGCCCTTGACCAGAAACGTGTTCCGTTCAAGGACAACGTGGCAGGTGCAAGGGGAGCAGGGAGAGGACGTGATGTATCTGTGGTCACTGGAAGGATGTCACTGAAGGCTCACCCCAGGGGCCAAGTGAGGAATGAGCTATCAGCACAAGGCAGCCTGCTTTAAACGAGTCACAAGAGCCTGAGTGAAGCGGAATGCAGCGGTGAGGACGAGCTGTCAGCTAAAGGGTCCACCCTGGAAGCACGATTCGGTGTTGGCTTAGTTCTGTACTGTGCTGGGTCGATTTCTAATTGGCTTGTTCCAGTTGCTACACCACTGTATTAGATGGAATAAGTTTCTACCTAACTCATTCAATTTTATGAAGCATTAAGTCACCCAGTCGTGTCGGACCCTTTGCTACCTCATGGACTATAGCCCACCAGGCTCCTCTGTCCATAGATTTCTCCAGGCAAGAATACTGGAGTGGGTAGCCATTCCCTTCTCCAGGGGATCTTCCCAACACAAGAACTGAACCTGAGTGTCCAGCACTGCAGGCAGATTCTTTGCAATCTGAGCCACCAGGGAATGAGAAAATCTAACTTCAGACCAGTAGCTCTCAACTAAGCTATCCTTTGGAACTAGATATGAACCTTCTGAAACACAGGCTATTAAACATGCTGTGCTTAGTCGCTCAGTCATGTCTGACTCTGTGCCACCCCATGGACTGAGGACCACCAGGCTCCTCTGTCCACAGGGATTCTCCAGGCAAGAATACTGGAATGGGTTGCCATGCCCTCCTCCAGAGGATCTTCCCAACCCAGGAATCAAACCCAGGTCCCCACATTGAAGGTGGGGCCTACACAGAGTGTAATATTTTGTTAATAATAGAGTTAAGTGTATTTTACTTTTAAGTAAGGTCCATAAGAGACAAAAGTTTAATTATTATTTATTATTTGACACAAATATTTATATTGTATAAATAAACAAGACACTCAGCTGGAAATGGTAAAAAGACCAAACAATTTATTTCAGGGATTCAAGAATAAATTATGAACCTAGTATGCCAAGGGTAATTTCTTCATTAACAACTAAACCAAAAAAACCTGAATACATTTTACAAATCATTAGTTTCTCACACGGGCTGGAATGTAACTGATATAAACTTTTGCTGACGTTTTAAGGGTTCCTGACACTGAATACTGCTTTCATTCCTATGAGGTGAGGTGAGGTGAAATCGCTCAGTCTCTTCGCGACCCCGTGGACTGTAACCTACTAGGCTTTTCTGTCCATGGGATTCTCCAGGCAAGAATACTGGAGTGGACTGCCATTTCCTTCTCCAGGGGATCTTCCCGACCCAGGGATCGAACCCAGGTCTCAAGCACTGGAGGCAGACGCTTGATAGATATTAATAGTTCCAAGGAGAAAACTTTCAGGAAGCAATAGTTTAAGGAACCACTAGAGGGCAGCCACAGCACGTGTACTTAAAACACAAACCTTTGCCACAAGGTGTCAGGCATAAAACTTTTAACCCACCATTCATTACAGATGTATTTTAAATTACTCATATTGCAAAAAATATATAATCACTACCATCGTCTTGCTTTACTTAAAAAAAAATTATCACTTTCCATTACATATGAATTGTCTCCAATCAAAGTCAATGAATGGCTCCTCCTGCTGAATCCCCTCCCCCTGACAGCTCATTTACCGCAGCAATTACGGCAGGACTGTCTTCTCCACACAGCATGGAGCTCCCAGGCTCGTACGTCCCAACTTAGAGAACTGGTGGAAGGTACCACCAGCTTCTGGAACAGAACCGACACTCAGAAAAAGAAAAGAAAGATAAAAACAGATAATGAAGAATGCCTAACGAATAAAAACACTAAAACTTTAGAAACAGCTTTCACTTGTTTCCGTAATTAGGAAATAACATCTAATTCTAAAGACAAAACCAGCCAAACACGCACACAAACAAGTCCATCACAGAGGTTGGGAGGAAAACAACGCACGGTACAGCTTTTGAAATCTTTGCGGTGTTGTACCATACGAATTTCCTATTCCAAAAACAGTAACAAAAAAAAAAAAAAAACAGTAAAAGCTACCTTAAAAAAAAGAAAATGAAAAACACATGTCCACAACGTTTTTCTTCCTCTCACAAATATAAACGGGCAAGACAGGACGGCTGGCAAAACTGATAGGAAGTCGACTCATTTTCTCTAGGCTGACCTCCCAGCCAGAATAACACATTCAGGATCTGCAGTATTAACAGTGCCAGACATTATTTCTAAACTCCTTTCATTTAAATATTCCCTTTATTCCTCCCACCAACTCTGTGTGTAGAGACTGTTATCACCTCCACTTCCCAGATTAAAGAACTGTAGAGAGGCGCAGAGCGTTGGGCCTAAGACTCCAATCCAGGGAGCTGTGACTGCAAAGCGGGAGAAAATGAGACACTTAGAAAGGAAGCGTCCTGAGGAAGATCCTATAGCTACTCCTCGCCGGCCTGAGGCTCCCCCGGGCTGCCCCTCCAATGCCGATCTGGGCCCAGCAAAACTGAGAGCAAAAAGCCCTGGCGTCTCACGTTAATGTCGGACAGAAAACAACACAATTCTGTAAAGCAGTTTTCCTTCGATTAAAAAAAAAAAAAACCCTGGCGTCCACCGAGCATCCCCAGCGTAAAGGATACCCACGGCAAGGATCTTCCCCTCCAGCGTCTCCGGGCTGACCTGCCGCCCGGAGCACTCCAACAGCTTCCAGAGCCCCTGGACTCCCATGAGGAAGCTGTGTCCTCGGCGTCGCGGGCGGCTTCTCACTCCAAGTCTTCCCCGCCCGGCTGCACCACCGCCCGGGGCCCAGGAAGAGCACTCTCGGCTTCTACTCAGAAAGACGGAAAATTAAGAACCGGCCCCGGCGAAACGGGCAATTTCCAGAAACTGACACGGCCTTTCGGAAGAAAAACGGGACCGGAGAAAACTGGCGACGCTGAGGGGCAAGTCCTCGTCTCCTCCAGCGGTCTGGCCCAAACGTTAGCACTCTTAACAGAGGACCAAGGTGAGGGGCCGGCGCAGGCAAGATTTAACAGCCAGAAAAACTTCCTCCGCAAACTCTACTCTCCTCAAGCTCAGGCGTAAACGCACGGGAAATGGAGCTTCCTGGATGCCGTTTAATGCGTCGCGCAGGACGGAAGTCCTGCTCCCTCACGATGACGTATATCCGCTGCGCCGATGCATTCCGGAAGTGAGGGGGTGGTTCAGCCCCTGTGATTACGGCGTGTTGGCCGCCTTACCTCCCCAACGGAGGCACCTTATTTCTGTTAAACGTTGAAACCATACGCAAAGCGTTTTCTTTCAGAAGTTACGGGTTTTTGCGTGCTTTTCTAGCGTCGGTTTCTTCCCAGTCTGCCGCCAGTCGCTTAGTCGTGTCTCTTTGCGACCCCATATACAGCAGCACGCCAGGCTTCCCCAGGCCATCACCAACTCCCGGAGTTTACTCAAACTCAAGTCCATTGAGTTCATGATGCCATCCAACCATCTCCTCCTCTGTCGTCCCCTTCACTTGCCTTCAATCTTTCCCAACATCAGGGTCTTTTCTAAATTGAGTCAATTCTTCGCCTCAGGTGGCCAAAGTATTGGCGTTTCAGCATCAGTCCTTCTAATGAATATTCAGGACTAATTTCCTTTAAGATGGAGTGGTTGGATCTCCTTGCAGTCCAAGGGACTCTCAAGAGTCTTCTCCAACACCAAAAGTCTTCCCCGCCCGGCTGCACCGCCGCCCGGGGCCCAGGAAGAGCACTCTCGGCTTCTACTCAGAAAGACGGAAAATTAAGAACCGGCCCCGGCGAAACGGGCAATTTCCAGAAACTGACACGGCCTTTCGGAAGAAAAACGGGACCGGAGAAAACTGGCGACGCTGAGGGGCAAGTCCTCGTCTCCTCCAGCGGTCTGGCCCAAACGTTAGCACTCTTAACAGAGGACCAAGGTGAGGGGCCGGCGCAGGCAAGATTTAACAGCCAGAAAAACTTCCTCCGCAAACTCTACTCTCCTCAAGCTCAGGCGTAAACGCACGGGAAATGGAGCTTCCTGGATGCCGTTTAATGCGTCGCGCAGGACGGAAGTCCTGCTCCCTCACGATGACGTATATCCGCTGCGCCGATGCATTCCGGAAGTGAGGGGGTGGTTCAGCCCCTGTGATTACGGCGTGTTGGCCGCCTTACCTCCCCAACGGAGGCATCTTATTTCTGTTAAACGTTGAAACCATACGCAAAGCGTTTTCTTTCAGAAGTTACGGGTTTTTGCGTGCTTTTCTAGCGTCGGTTTCTTCCCAGTCTGCCGCCAGTCGCTTAGTCGTGTCTCTTTGCGACCCCATATACAGCAGCACGCCAGGCTTCCCCAGGCCATCACCAACTCCCGGAGTTTACTCAAACTCAAGTCCATTGAGTTCATGATGCCATCCAACCATCTCCTCCTCTGTCGTCCCCTTCACTTGCCTTCAATCTTTCCCAACATCAGGGTCTTTTCTAAATTGAGTCAATTCTTCGCCTCAGGTGGCCAAAGTATTGGCGTTTCAGCATCAGTCCTTCTAATGAATATTCAGGACTAATTTCCTTTAAGATGGAGTGGTTGGATCTCCTTGCAGTCCAAGGGACTCTCAAGAGTCTTCTCCAACACCATGATTGAAAAGCATCGATTCTTCTGCGCTCAGCTTTCCTAATAGTCCAACTCTCACACCCATACATGACTACTGGAAAAACCATAGCCTTGACTAGGTGGATCTTTGTAAGCAAAGTAATGTCTCTGCTTTTTAATATGCTGTCTACGTTGGTCATAATTTTTCTTCTAAGGAGCAATCTCCTTTTAATTTCATGGTGCAGTCACCAGCTGCAGTGATTTTGGAGCCCCCCAAAATACAGTCTCACTGTTTCCATTGTTTCCCCATCTATTTCCCATGAAGTGATGGGACCAGGTACCATGCTCTTCGTTTTCTGAATGTTGAGCTTTAAGCCAACTTTCTCAGTCTCCTCTTTCACTTTCATCAAGAGGCTCCTTAGTTCTACACTTTCTGCCAGGCGTGTTGTGTCATCTGCATATCTGAGGTTATTGATACTTCTGGAAATCTTTATTCCAGCTTGTGCTTCATCCAGCCCAGCATTTCTCATGATGTACTCTGCATATAAGTTAAATAAGCAGGGTGACAATATACAGCCTTGACATACTCCTTTCCCAATTTGGAACCAGTCTGTTGTTCCATGTCCAAGTATAACTGTTGCTTCTTCACCTACATACATATTTCTCAGGAGGCAGGTCAGGTGCTCTGGTATTCCCATCTCTTCAAGAACTTTCCACAGTTTGTTGTGATCCACACAGTCAAAGGCCATGGCATAGTCAAAACAGAAGTAGGTGGAAGATTTGGTTGATATTTTTTCATTAATAAGTAGGTAGTTATCTGAAAATCTGTAGTAACCAGATAGTAATGTGGTTTAAAATCTTAGCCCTTGAAGTACAGTTTTCTTCAGCACTTAAGAGGCTTGTGGGTCAGAAATAATAAGAAACTCATTGCCAGAGTAGCTCCTGGAAAGGTGGTAGATTGGACCCTCAGGCTAAGAGTCAAACCCCACCAAACCACTTATGGTGTTTGCCATTGCTCAGATCAGATTTGTTCAAAACATCTTTCTTCATCTGTAATAGGCGGGCATAGAAGCAGTCTTACAAACTGTTTCAAGCAAGGATCATAGGTAATGTTTTTGAAGTACTTAACCACTAGTGGTCAATGAATGGTAGCCTTTTCGTACATATTTGTTCAGATTTGGAATATTGAAATTAGATTAAAATCAGTGAAAAGAAATGATTGGAAAACAAGTTTTTAGCGAAACTATTTTTTTGGCCAAACAGATGGTTCCTAGTAGCCAAGTTTCCTGAACATGTGTACTCAGTTGCTCAGTCACCTCAGACCCTGTAACCCCATAGACTGTAGCCCACCAGGCTCCTCTGTCCGTGGGATTTCGCAGGCAACAATACTGGAAAAGTGAAAGGAAAGTGAAATCACTCAGTCATGTCCGACTCTTTGCGACCCCATGTACTGTAGCCTCCCAGGCTCCTCCATCCATGGGATTTTCCAGGCAAGAATACTGGAGTGGGTTGCCACTTCCTTCTCCAGGGGATCTTGCTGACTCAGGAATTGAACCCCGGTCTCCCGCATTGCAGGCGGATGCTTTGGGTTGCTATCCTGCCTTGGAATCTTTCTGACCCAGGGATCTAATCTGCATTTCCTGGGTCACATAGATTCTTTACCCCCACGACCTGGGGGTTGCAACTAATTTTCTCTCAGGACTAATCCTGGTAAAGTACTTATTTGCATTTCCTCCAGATGTAAAATTACACGCGGAACTTTTGTTCCTAAATGTATTTTGCGGGAATTAATATAATTACCTATTTGTGTTTCCCTCCGCCCAACAGAGTAGATTGTAAAATTACTGGAAACAACAACTGTTTTGTTGACTGTTCTATGTGTGTGTGTGTAAGTCACTCAGTCACGTCCGACTCTTTGTAAACCCATGAACTGTAGCCCACCAGGCTCCTCTGTCCATGAGATTCTCCAGGCAAGAATACTGGAGTGGGTTGCCATTTCCTTCTCCAGGGGATCGTCCCAACCCAGGGATGGAACTCGGGTCTCCTGCATTGCAGACAGACGCTTTATCCTCTGAGCCACCAGTTGTATACCCCACTGTTTATATTTAGCAGGAATTCTATAAATATTGTCTAAATTACCACTTTCCCAGCCTCAAATCTAAATCTGCAGGGCATCTTGCACCCTATTGAATTTTTTCACAAGTCTGGCAAACGTTAGTTCAGATCCCATTAGAGCCATGTAATAATCCTGAGGTATGGGCTGAATTGTCCTCCGAAGTTCTAATGTTGAAGCACTAATCCCCAGTATCTCAGAATGTGACCAACTGGAAACTGGGCCTTTTTAAAGTTAAAACGAGGCCATTAGGGTAAGTTAATCAGTCTGACTGGTGTCCTTAGAAAAGGAAATTTGGACACCCAGACACTAAGGCTCTTTGCACAGAGGAAAAAAGCAAGTGAGGACACGGAAACAGCAGCGAGCTACAAACCAAGAAGGTTCAGGAAACCAAATTTTGGATCTTGACTTCTAGCCTCTGGAGCTATGAGAAAATAAATGCTGTGTAAGTTACCAATCCGTTTCGTTTTGGTAGCCCCAGCAGACACGTCTAGGGTCCTGGGCACATCTTTCCAGTGTTGAGAATCTGAATAAAATGGAGATGCCACTTCTTTGTGACTTAACGTGAAACACCTAGTAGGTAATGACACCCCCATTAGTTTGCTGAGTGAATGACTGAGGGGGAGAACACCATGAGCAAAATTGAAATACAGAACGTGACTGAATTGTAGAGCACCTCGCCTGAAACCCTCTGGTGTCTGGGGAAGGCAAGTTGGGGGGAATTATAGCTGCTGCACCAGCTTGCCCTAATGATGGGGCATTGTAGCAGGAAAAAGAACCCCTTCAAGATTTGATCTAAATGAAGTTACCTGAGAGCTAGGTAAAAACAAGTAGTCAGTGTGAGCATTTGAGTACTGTAAGTGCTTGTAAAACCAGAGCACATTTCTTGGATACAAAATGAATTTTTGCAGGAACATCAACTGAGGAGTGTCCATTTGATTAATAAGAAATTGGTTCCTTTGGAGGCTGTTTTAAGGGCTCCCCAGGCAGCACGAGTGGTGAAGAACCCGCTGCTAATGCAGGAGACGTAAGAGATGGGGGCTCCATCCCTGGGTCGGGAAGATGCCCTGCAGGCAGGCACGGCGCCCCACTCCAGTACTCTGTCCTGGAGAATCCCATGGACGGAGGAGCCTGGTGGGCTACAGTCCATGCGGTCACAAAGAGTTGGACACGACTGAAGTGACTTAGCAACAGCAGCAGCAAAGGGCTCTCTATCAAGATTCTGACAGGAGAATACACATTATATAGGCTAATAATAACAATAACAAGCACTTAAATAGCAATTCCTATCTAGAAAGCACTGTGCAAAACACTTTACACGTATTAACTTACTTATTCTTCATAACAGTTTGTAAGATAAGTACTATTATCCCCATTTTATCCAGTGAGGAATTACACACAAGAAAAACAATCTTAACTTGCCCAAGATGGTAACAGCCAGTTAGCAGCAAGCCAGTAATATGAACTTTCATTACTTCTATGGAGACCTCTAAGAAAAACTAACCAAGAAAATTACGACAGGAATGTTATTAAGCTTCAAAGAGCAATGTGCAGTCACTTGCTTACAGATTCTGGAAGAGCGGTCCCTATAAACCTCAGTGTGCTCCTCATAACTGCCAAACTTGTAAACCAAGTTATTAAGTGATCATGTATATTAAGTGCTTTATAAAAGTTGATTATGGCCAATAAACAATATGTATAAACTCATCTTCTTTTCCTAAATGCCACTGTGTTCTCTGTTTTATGTTGCATTCATCTCCATTCTTTACCAGCCTCTTCTCTGAAATATTTGGCTGAGCTATATGAAATCAACAAGATTTTACCTCCAGAAATTACAGTTTCATTTGGTTCAAGCTAAAGAATTACATTTTCTATTTCCTGTTGTAAAGTCTTAAAAAATCTAAAATTACAGGCAGATGCCTATAGTCTCACTAATTATAAAAGTCAGATGTTTCTTATACTACTCAGGCAGAATTGACAAATTCTGTCATGTACTTCTGTCATATACTTCAAATTATAAGTCCACTCTATCCTTAAAAGTTCAAAACATTCACATGATTAAAAGTAGAAAACAAAACTTTATTGATGAAAACTTCTTAAAAGTTCCAGTATGAAGTAACAAAATCACAACCTACAAATCTCTTTCAGTCCTTGGCCTTTCAAGCAAAACATTCTCTTCAGAAAAAATGCCCATTGCATAATATCCCCATCTGTAGGCTAGGAGTATCTGAGTGGATACATGGATATAAAATTCAAAAGAGAAGGAAATGAAAATATTTTCAAAATAAAAATCTGAACCCTTTCCTTGAGGTGTATTGCAATATGGTTACCAACACACTCAGCACCTTGTAATAATCAAGTTACTGACTGGAGTACTGGAACAGCCCCTGGAATGAAAGAACAAGAGATCCTAGTTGTTCATGAGTCACAGGTTGGCAAAGAAGAACAACTAACAGCAACTGGACAGGGGCTCAAATACATGAAATCCAGGCGTCCTGAACGATTACACACTCACTTCAAATAGCTCATAGTCTATATGGTTTTACAAAAGGAAAGAGCTCAGAGCCTGGAATATGGATGGTTGCCCTCTGAGTGATGGGCAATCCTAATACATCCTTAATGCTTTTTTTAATCAACACATGACTCCGTATGGGGGGACCAGTCAAGTATCAGATCTTATCTCAAAGGTTACTTCGGGTGTAGAAAGTTCAGATGCCACTCGTTATTTCGTTGTTTTAGTTGCTAAGTCATGTCTGACTCCTTTCGACCCCATGGACTGTAGCTCGCCAGGCTCCTCTGTCCATGGAATTTCCCAGGCAAGAATACTGGAGTGGGTTGCTATTTCCATCTCCAGGGGATGATCTTCCCAACCCAGGGATCAAACCCATAACTCTTGCATTGGCAGGTGGATTCTTTACCACTGGGCCATCAGGGAAACCCACTTGTTCATTTACTCTATCCCTAAACCAAGGTTTATTGTAGACTTATAGAAGTCTTCCAAGACCTAAAGTTCTTGTCAATATGTAACAACAATATACCAAGAAAGTCCACAACACCTAAGTTGATGCACGAAGTCATCCATCTGCACCAGCAGAAAAGATCAGTGCCTGGAGTCTTTTCTCTTTTGCCTCTTTATTGAGAATCCTGAGAAAGTTAATCAGGAAAAATACGAGGCAGGCAAGTTACCACTACAAGTAAAAAGGAATTTCTAGACTCACTAAATTATCTGAAATGAGCTTTAAGCACAAGAGAAAAACTAGAAGTCAACAGCCCAAATTTTTTTTAAAGGGCACAGAGAGAGAGTACCTTAAATTTTGAGCTTAGGAATAAAACTGCAACAAATATCTGGGGGTCCAGTCATGAGAAATCCCTTCATGCTTAAGTATTTCAAATCATGATGCTACTGAATGAAATTGTGTCTGATTTGTTTATATGTAATTTTATCGGACTTTGCAAAACTGTCCAGAATGTTTATATACTCTTAATTTTAAAAGGACAAAAAAAAAAAAAATCTGTGCTTATCTGTTTATATGTCTGAAATCACCCATCCTATTCATATACAAGCTTATTTACTGGAGGAACTACAAGGTTATGTTTTGCCCCACAAGATCTGTTCCTATTTAACACAGACTTAAAATCCTGTACTGCCTTCACACAGCCCTGCATCGACCAGCTGTGTGCCATCGCAGGGGCCCAGCGTGGTCAGTCATGCCCCTCGTAATCACTGTAACCATGGTAGCCACTGTTCCTTCTCTCGTGGATACTGGACATCTTTTTCCACGTCGAGTCCTGATGGAAACCAGTACTAAAAGACCGGCCCAGGCGCCCGTGCTGCTTCTTGGAGATATTGTCCTCACTCTCAGATTTGGCAATTCCCTGGGCATGTGTTGGAGGCTGTGATTCCTGTCTAATGGTTCCAAAGGGAAAGTTCCAAAGGCCAAATCTTTGCCAGCTAAGTCTCTGGAATGCTATGATGCAATGCAAATTTCCTCCAACCTGAGAAGGGGAAAAAAAAAAATGTTGGGTTCAGAAAACAAGAGGAAACTAGTTATAATATGTGGGTTCCAATGAATTCTGTTATCTTCCCTCCTTCATGAATGCCTGGAGAAGGCAATGGCACCCGACTCCAGCACTCTTGCCTGGAAAATCCCATGGACGGAGGAGCCTGGTGGGCTGCAGTCCATGGGGTCTCTAAAAGTCAGACACGACTGAGCGAATTCACTTTCACTTTTCACTTTCATGCACTGGAGAAGGAAATGGCAACCCACTCCAGAGTTCTTGCCTGGAGAATCCCAGGGACGGGGGAGCCTGGCGGGCTGCCGTCTATGGGGTCGCACAGAGTCGGACACGACTGAAGCGACTCAGCAGCAGCATGCACACATGCTCAGTTGTGCTGTCTTTGCGACCCCATAGACTGTAGCCAACCAGGCTCCTCTGTCCTCGGGATTTTTTCCCCCGCTCTCATCATGGAGAATCCCAGGGACGGGGGAGCCTGGCGGGCTGCCGTCTATGGGGTCGCACAGAGTCGGACACGACTGAAGCGACTCAGCAGCAGCATGCACACATGCTCAGTTGTGCTGTCTTTGCGACCCCATAGACTGTAGCCAACCAGGCTCCTCTGTCCTCGGGATTTTTTCCCCCGCTCTCATCTGCATCTAAATAGTATTTATCCTTTCCGACATCATCAGATCACAATACCCAGTATCTTTCCTGACCAGCTGCCTTTACAAAAATATAGCAATGTCCACAGGAGCCAAGACCCCTTCCCGTCCCCATATGCCTCTCTACCTCTCACGCACGCTCAGCCCTCCCACATTGCCTAATCCAAACACCGAGATCATTCCTCTTCCTCTCCTGCTATGTGTTCTTCACATGTTAGTGGGAGGATAGCAATGGGCTGTCTCCTCAACCCACAGAACACACCATTCCCTGAGAACTGCCCCCAGCGGCCTTGTTGGTAAACAGGGCTCTGCCCCAAGGCCACAGTTAATGCCCCGGGAGTCAGCACCTGACTCCAACCTGGCCACGACTACAAAACTGGGCTGGAGGCAGGCCCGTCTCAGTCTAGACTGTTCTTCTGAAAGGAAGACCTAAGTTGAAAGATGATGATCTTCAGGAAGCAAACAGAAAGACAGCTGAGAACGAGACCGGCTAGCTCCCTGCCCCTGATAACATTTCTGCCTGGCACCCGGCTGGACTTCTTGCCTTTTCTAAATTTTAATTTTTAATTAGAAGATAATTGCTTTACAGTATTGTGGTGGTTTCTGCCGTACATCAGCATGAATCAGCCACAGGTATGCGCAGGTCCCCTCCCTTCTGAACGTCCCTCCCTCCTCCCACCCACGCCCCACCCCTCTAGGTTGTCACACAGCACAGCTTTGGGGTCCCTGCATCATACAGCAAATTCCCACGAGCTATCTATTTTACATATGGTAGTGTATGTGTTTCAGTGCTATTCTCTCCAATCACCCCACCCTCTCCTTCCTCCACTGTGTCCAAAAGTCTTTTCTTTATGTCTGTGTTGCGGGCTTGCATGTGGAATCATCAGCACTATCTTTCTATACTCCATATATATGTGTTAGTAGACAATATTTGTCTTTCTCTTTCTGACATACTTTATTCTGTATAATAGGCTCTAGGTTCATCTACTTCATTAGAACTGACTCATATGTGTTTCTTTTTATAGCTGAGTAATATTCCACTGTGTATATGCACCATAACTTCTTTATCCATTCATCTGTCAATGGACATCTAGATTGCTTCCCTGTCCTAGCTACTGTAAATTTCCTTTTAAAGACACGTGTCCTCGCTTTTCACTTTTCTGTCTAAAATGGTCTGAACTGGGTTTCTGTTATTTACAACCTAGAGTGCTGAATAAAATAACTGCATTTTGGCCAGCTGAGAAACACTTTCACACACAGTGGTATTCTTACCTTCTTTGTCTTTCGATACTGCAGTCCCCTCTCTAAGTGCCGGATATCTAGATATTCTGGATTTTGAGTGTTCAGATCAGTAACAATATCTGCCCATCTATTGTTAAGGAAGAATAGAGCACAATTTTCTTTAAGTTTAAAATACTTTTAAAAAGTAATGGAACTTTTCACATGAGCAATTTGCTACAACAGTTCCATGGCAATAATTCTTCCATCAGAGGATTATTTCATCTATTAGGTTTTCACAAATCCTCTTTTAAATGACAGTTCTCTTTATCCAACCAATGCCAAGGTTAAAAATGGTTACTCTCCATATGAAATAAAAATATATATCAACCTGTTAAGTGACATCCTTCAGGCTAGTGTGGAAACATTCCATATTTTCTTTTTAATTGGAGTCAAGTACATTTTCAAAAGTTTTACAAGTTAGTATGCCTTTATCCACAAACAACATGATTGATGGTATAGAAAATCCAAAACAATTACAAATTGCTTTGTATTGCAAGTCTGTTACTAGAACTAACAACTAAATTTGATAAAGGTGTAAGATTTAAGGCCTATATAGAAAAATCTATTGTATTTTTGTACACTACCAGAAAATAATTGGGAAATAAAATGTTTTAAAAAAGATGTGTATAAGAGACAGACAATAGCATCAAAAAATATACACACTTAGGAAAAATTTTTAACAAAATATATATTAAACTCTATGCTGAGAAATACCATTGCCAAGAGAAATTAAAGCTCTAATTAAGTGGAGATACAGTCTATGTTTATAAAGAGAAAACGCCACATTATTTAGATGTAATGCTCCCCAAACTAAACTGTGGATTCTATGGATTCTGTTCTAATTAAAATTCCACAGGCTTTTTAGCAGAAATTGAGAAAAAGTGGAGAGGGAAGGGTTAACATACTTTTTACAGTGAATAGCAGGATGTTTTCTACTCGATTCTCCAATTAAGATCCAATATTCTACTTCCTGTGGTGTGAGGGGACCCCTGCTAGATATAAAATACATTCATAGTAAGCTTCATAAAGTCATTCACTCCCTTGAAAATATTACTTTAATTATATACTGATAAAACACACTGAGGTTTATGCAGAAATAGCATTCATTAGCACTAGAACAGAACTGGAGTTAAGGTTTGAACAAAACTCCAGAGGCCATTAAAGAGGAAGCATAAATTAGGGCAGGGCTTGATCCCTTGTTACAAATTGTTGTTGTTTCCTTGCTAAGTCGCATCTGACTCTTTTGAGACCCCATGGACTGTAGCCCACCAGATTCCTCTGTCCATGGTATGTATTCTCTAGGCAAGAATACTAGAGCGGGTTGCCACTTCCTTCTCCAGGGGATCTTCCCCCACCCAGGGATGGAACCTGCCTCTCGTGCATTTCAAGCGGATTCTTTACCACGGAGCCACCAGGGAATTCTGAGAAAAGCCTAATAAACCAAACACAATTCGGCAAAAGATTAAGCTACAGTGTTTAAAAGGATAGTCTTAACTGATGTAAGGAAAGCAAGTCATCAAGTCTTCCAATGTCTAATAAACCAAATATTTCATAAATGCTTCCAACAACATATTCTCCTGGTGAAGTATGCACATAAAATATAAAAATGCTTACCTATATGCTTTATTTGCCTTAACAGGGGTTGCTTCAAAGCCAATTGGACAAAAATAATGATTTTGGCAATGATAGATATAAGCTAATGATTCATCTTTCAATCCATGAGTTAACTTCGACAAGGCCCCAGATGCTACAAAAAAGCAAAAATAAACCAACTAAGGGACCATAAAGCACTGTCTATGCTTCATACAAACAATTATATAATATGTATATTGTATATTATAGATACAATTATATATATATATACAAGTGATTATATAAACAATTAGTTAAGAACTCAGAGGCAGAAAAAACATTACTTGGGACAAAAGGACATTGCTGGGGAAAAAATGAATAACTATTGATAGATTTTTTTAAAAATTAATGGATTTCAATCTTACCCTTTAGACTGAAATTCAGATAAACTGAAGAGCAAACTAAATAACTGAAATATGTCCTTCATTACCAAAACCTTCAAATAACACACATGCTTATCTACAAACATTAATACTTAGTATATATAGCAAGGGTCTCAACTTCTCTGATTGTACACATCTGTCACTAGAAATTTCTAAGTAAGCATGTCCATGATAAGCATGTTTGTTTATAAACTATGTATATTGACTACTAATATAAAAGATACACAAAAATAGAAATTTTAATGAGATTAAAATGTAGACACTCTAATACATTCTTCTCAGACCACAGTGATCACTCTGCAAAGCTGTCAATATGCAAACATCCCAATTTAGAAACCACTGAAATATATGGACAAATACAAACTCCAAACAATTTCCAAAGATGAAAACTTTCTCCCATTAATACACATTACAATCCTTTCTATAAAAGTCACCCAAATTAGAGGACAGCTGTCACAAGCCAAGTGGTAAGAACATCTTTCTAGAGACTGGCTGGTGAACCACTGCATCCTCTTATAACTGCTTCTCCTTATCTTTCCGATGGCTGCGTGTATTAGTGACAAAGTAATTTCAAAAATATTACATAAGAAACCAGTTTTTAAATACCACTCAAAACTTCAAGCCATTAACTGAAGTTTCATTAATTTGCATCTCCTGGAAGAGGCTAAATTATTCATGAACAAAGTCCATTAAGACAGGAAATCCTAAAAATGGTTGAAGTAGAAGAAAATTTCCAAGTTATGGCTTCTCTGCTGGACTTTCTGGCCACTGAAACAGCTGAAGCCCAACAGCTGGTCAATGGCTGTAACAGAGCCGAGAAGGTGGGAGCCCACCCCCAACCCCCAGAGATACACACAATTTGTGAGTCCATGGAGACCATAACATTTCTGTCTTAAACTCTTTCTCCATTTCAGCTAGGAGATTTTTACTCATAGCTTCACCATAGATTTTTACTTCATTATGTGCATTCCTGCATGCAAGGCAATCTTTTCTACTGCAATCTCTATTTCATAATGATAAATAAGTCTCTCTGCTGTTTTGGGCTGAGTTCCCCAGACAAACTAAAAACCGACACCCAAGGACAGTTCTAAATGAATTCTAAGAACTAAAATTAAGAAGATGCTCAGTATTCCATTTCCATAGCTGAACTTGGTTTAGATATATTCCAGAATAGTAAGCAAATGTAAATAGATCTGGACTCGTCATAAATCGACGTGTGTAAAAAGTCTTACATAACTGGCTTAGAAAGAACTCTTAACATCTTGGTCAGATTGTAAAAATGCCAAGTAAAAAGTTACCCCAGATAACTAAAACTTCCTGTGAAAGAAATTTATTGTTAACTTTTTAATGCAAATCTTTATTTCACACTTCCCTCAAGTCAAATATAATCCAAAACAGCTGATTTCCTTATTGTGATTATGAATAGGAGTCACATTGATGTCTGAAATATATTCAGGGGCAAATGAGATAGGAATGAAAATTTGTCGTCATTAATATTCATACTATTTCACCTGCTACAAATACTCTTCGACCATGTCCTAGTTTTCTAGAGGACACGAGGTGGGTTTTCTTCTATGAAGTAATGATCATGCTACTCGGGTATGTCTCTCGTTATTATTTCAAAGTCATGACAATGTTCTGATGGACTTAGATTGTTGCTGTGCAGTCACTAAATCTTATCCGACTCTTTGCAACTCCATGGACTGTAGCCCCCCAGGCTCCTCTGGCCATGAGATTTCCCAGGCGACAATAATGCAGTGGGTTGCCATTTCCTTCTCCATGGCATCTTCCTAACCCAGATATTAAACCCGGATCTCCGGCCTCACAAGCAGATCTTTACCATCTGAGCAACCAGGGAAGTCCTGGATCAGGGCACTACCCTTGCTACTACTCAGCTCTGTCGCTGCAGCTGAAAGCAGCCACAGACAGAAACAGCCGCGGGCCGTGTGTAAGCAAATGGATATGTCTATGTGCCAATAAAACTTTATTTATAAAATAAAGTAGGCTGTTGTTTGCTGCGTGCTCATGGGCTGTTGTTTGCTGACCTCTAATTGAGATCAGTAATTTTCAGATTTATTTTGACATGGAACACCTTCTGCAAGGAAAGTTTACATGTCAGCCCAGTTCATAAAAAGGATCAAAGCTGTTACTGTGGCCCAAAAGGAGGTAGGAAATCTACGGGCTCACCTCTCTCCCCTCACCAGCCCTGAGGCACCACCATATAATTTCCAGGACTCAACTGAGCCCAGAATGAAAAATCACTGAGCTTCCTATCAATGGAAGACCACACTCCTGATAAAGAAGCGGGATAGCACCTCTTTAGAAAGGTAACAGAGTGTGTGCGTGCTAAGTCACCTCATTTGTGTCTGACTCTTTGCGACCTCATTGATGCAGCCCGCCAGGCCCCTCTGTCCATGGGAGTCTCCAAGCAAGAATACTGGAGTGGGTGCCATGCCCTCCTCCAGGGATCTTCCTGACCCAGGGATCAAACCCGTGTCTCTTTCGTCTCCTGCACTGGCAGGCTTTACCATCAGCACCACGCGGGAAGTCCAGAAAGGCCACAGCAGTAGTTCCCAAACCTGAGCAGGAAGGGCTTGTTAAATAACAGATTGCTGATACCTATCCCCTCAGTGACTAATCCAGTAGGTCTGGCGTGGGGACCAACAATTTGCATGTCTAACACGTTACCAGGTGATGCTGATATTCATCTAGGGGTCCCATCAGCCACTGGTCTAGGGTTAACATGAAATTTTCATTGCACTCAATTCAGGAAGCAAATTAATGAACAGCTACCAACTATTGGGTTAGCCAAAAAGTTCATTCAGGCCTTTCTGTAAGGTGTATCATGACATTTTCGGTAACAGGAAAATCTGAATTGTTCAGCCAACCCAATCTATCAGGAACCATAAGGAAACAAATGGAGAAGACAATGCACCCCACTCCATACTCCAAAAGGCAAGGAATGCACAGTACCTCAAGCTGCCCTTGTAGAGAAGATAAAAGAGGTGACTTGGATATAGGGTGGAAAAAAAGTCATTAAAAAAAGGGGGGGGATGTAATTCAAAGGAGAAAGAGCACCTTGGGTTTAAGGAATCAAGAAGGGGTGGCATTCAGGACAGAACAAAATCAAGTGGCAGGATTCTGAGAACCCAGAGGAAGGAGCATGTGGAGAAGACCACACTACTGCATGGGAGGGAGACAGTCAGGGAAGAGCACATCGTCTGGTCCAGAATGGAGGGCATGCAGAGAGGCCTCTCACAGGGCACCCCCAGAATCTCAGGGTAAGGTCGGAACAAGATCACCTTCTGAAATAAAACACACCACAGTAAACACGCCATTTAGTACATTAAGGCAGTCATCCAAGACAGTGATGCTACATAGGAGAAGACAAACAAACGCGTTACAGATGGAAACTAAATCAGACTGATGTGGAGTCTACACCAGAGGACATCAAGATCTGAAACTTCAGCAACACAGCAGCCACTACCAAATGCAGGGCCGTGATGCAGACGGTGTAGAGAAAGCTGAACGAAACTGCCAGAACGCGCTGGCCCCTATCCCGTGAGGAGCACTGTGAGTCCTGAGCAGCCGGCGGGGAAATGCTGGTGCCTTGGATACTGTATTTCTCACTCTCAGTTGATGTATTAGCATTCTGATATTCTGTGAGCCTGCTGAGTCAGTCTATTCTATAAGAACAGAACTCCAGAGAATTCTAAAAGAACTTATCGAAATGTATTTTTATATCTTCAAAGACAAGAACTGGATTTTGTAATCTAGCAACACAGTATCATCCTGCAAGGTTCTTAGACCCTCGAATCTTCTAAATTCAACTGGTACATGCAGGACAGCATTGAAAGACCAATCTGCTCTCGCCTAGAATGGTGCAAAGGAAGGACTTGACGCTTTCGGCAAGTTACACAGCGTCTCCAAATTAGGAAAGGATGTATTAGTGCCACACACGGAAAAGATTTATTTGATCTTGTGTCTAATATGAACTGGAGAAAACCAGAAGATGAAGAAAACAGAATATAGATGCCCAGTCCACTCAAGATGCACTAAGACACTGTAGTTAACTGGTAGTTATGTCGGGATAGGGCAGATATCCACTAGAAGAATCCAAACTAAATACAGGAATGTTAGTGTAACTTTCAAGCTAGCTGTTAAAAACAAATGAATCTAGATGTTCCTGGCACAAAGGCTGGTAACTAAGGGAACCAACAGTTTGACGTTTTACTCTAATAAGCAACAATAATAGGAAGTGAATAATAATAAGTGAACCAATAGTTTAACATTAATGTCGACAACTTCTGGCACAAAATTTTGTGAGTTATTATTAAATACAGCTCTTAAAAAATGCTTCAACTCATATTCACAGTCAAATCTGTTAATTTTATTGAAATCCCTGGATTTTACTTTTATTCCATGAGAGAGGGCTTCCCAGTGGTTCCATGGGAAAGAATCTGCCTTCCAATTCAGGAGACACAGGTTCAACGCCCAGGTCCGGAAGCTCCCCTGGAGAAGGAAATGGCAACCCACTCCAGGATTCTTGCCTGAGAAATCCCACAGACAGTGAAACCTGGCAGGCCACTGTCCATGAGGTTGCAAAGAGTTGGACACAACTGAGTATGCACAAGCTCGGTTCACATTTCCTGAAGGCCCACAGGAAATGAGCAAGTCAGCCAGAAAAGAGGGGGTTCCAAAATCTAAGAAGTGTAGTCACCAGGAAAATGTAAAGCCTGTTGAAGAAAACAGGCCTGGAGCCCTTACAAATAATCTAAGCATGGGACTCCCCTGGTCGCTCACTGGTTAGGACTCCAAGCTGGCACTGCAGGGAGCGTGGGCTCAGTCTCTGGCTGGGGAGCTGGGATCCCACATGCTGTGCCACAGGGCACCCCACAGAAAAATCGACACAAACAAAAGATACATTTCAAAGTATTTTTTTAATGCACACTAACAACTGGTCACTGTTTCACTATTGAATATCCCAGAGACAAACGAGAAAAGCCTCTCTCTGCAACTCTGTCTTTTACAATGAGATAGAACAGGAATGACTTCTGCTCAACACAGGTTAACAAGGTCCACTCAGAATACAATCAGAAGTCCCAAGAGTCACATGGGTAAGGTCAGAGGGCATCATATTTAGAATTAAAGGGCTACTGAGCGAAGTCCCTATGACCGAGGAGCTGGGCAGACACATTAAAAAGATGCAACATCATATGAGGCCGTACGTCCCAAACGCCAAACAACAGACAAAAATGACCAGTATTACAGAAATTAAGAGGAATCCGAGTGTCAGACATAAGGCAGGGCTTGCTAAGAACCACTGAGGCTTGCAGAGGAAGATGGATCAGTTATTCTTCAGGAAAACACACGTAGAAAAAGAGACAGTGAGGAGTCAAGTCTGGTAACAGGAAAAGTGAAAACAAGAACAAAATTGGAAAAATACAGTATTGAAATTTATTTGAAGAAATTATAGCAACAATTCCTCTCCTCCCATCAAAAAAAAAAGAGGAGGGATGGAGAGAAGACCCTATTCCTCGAAGGAAAAACGCTGATGTGAGCTGCAAAGTCTGTCCTCTCTTAGCTTTTCAATGCCTGATCAATACTTAGAGGGGCTGTGTTGACAGCCACCGTGGAAACAGAAAAAATTATTAACATTTAAGGCTCCCCTTTCCATAGAGAAAGGAAAGAAAAGTGAAGTCGCTCAGTCGTGTCTGACTCTTTTGTGACCCCATGGACTGCAGCCTACCAGGCTCCTCTGTCCATGGGATTTTCCAGGCAAGAGCACTGGAGTGGGTTGACATGTCCTCCTCCAGGGCATCTTCCCAACCCAGGGATCAAACCCGGGTCTCCCGCATGGCAGGCAGATGCTTTACCGTCTGAGCCTAACCAGGGAGGCTCCATGGAGAAAGGCCCCTGCAACTGCACAGAGCTCTGTCAATAAGAATAAAATTAAGAGATACCCCACGTCCGAGGTCAGGGGCGGCTGGGAGGAGACACCCTGCATCTGAGGCCAGGGGCCGCAGCTGAGAGGAGCCACCTGGTGCCCGAGGCCAGGGGCGGTGACCCTGAGGAGCCACCTCAAGCCCGAGCTCAAGGCCAGGGGCGGCAGCTGGGAGGAGCCCCCCGAGGAGTGGTGGCTGAGCGGGCGCAGGAGGGCCTAGAGGAGCCACCCCACACTGAAGGTCAGGAACAGCGGCGGTGAGGACATACCCCTCGTCCAAGGTAAGGAGCAGCGGCTGTGCTTTGCTGGAGCAGCTGTGAAGAGATACCCCACACCCAAGGTAAGAGAAACCCAAGTAAGATGGTGGGTGTTGCAAGAGGGCATCAGAGGGCAGACACACTGAAACCATACTCACAGAAAACTAGTCAATCTAATCACACTAGGACCACAGCCTTGTCTAACTCAGTGAAACCAAGCCATGCCTGTGGGGCAACCCAAGACGGGCGGGTCATGGTGGAGAGGGCTGACAGAACGTGGTCCACTGGAGAAGGGAATGGCAAACCACTTCAGTATTCTTGCCTTGAGGACCCCATGAACGGTATGAAAAGGCAAAATGATAGGATACCAAAAGAACAGGGAGGCCTGGCGCACTGCGATTCATGGGGTCGCAAAGAGTTGGACACAACTGAGCGATTAAACTGAGTCCTTACTCTGTCAAGCAAGGGGCTATGTGTATTATAAATACGTCTTATTTTATCTTCACAGTGACCCTGGGGGCTGAAAGTATGGAGACAAGGTCCACACTGGCTCAGTAAGATAACAGTCTACACTGGCTCAGTGAGTGAGTTGAAGTGCCTCGTTCCGATCACAGAGCCAGGATGTGCAGAAACTACTGTGTGGACTCCAAGTCTGTCTGCCTCACGAGCAGCTGGATGCGCCTGCGCAAAGGCAACAGAAATAGGCTGTTTATTTACTGTTGCCTTGAGCGTGGTAAACCAGGTACCCTCTCTGGTGACAAAGCCTTGGCTTGAGCAGACTTCAGTTTGATCTTGGACGCACGCAGCATAAGCGGCAGCGAGTGCTGGCTTGAAGCAGGGGCTTAGGTTCTCAGACCCGGACTCCTAACCCCCACGCCACAGGAGCCAGCAGTTAGGGCTAAGGTTCCTAGCCTTGCCTGCCTGCTGCTGCTAAGTTGCTTCAGTCATGTTCGACTCTGTGCGACCCCATAGATGGCAGCCCACCAGGCTCCCCCGTCCCTGGGATTCTCCAGGCAAGAACACTGGAGTGAGTTGCCATTTCTTTCTCCAATGCATGAAACTAAAAAGTGAAAGTGAAGTCACTGGGTTGCGTCCAACTCTCTACCCCATGGACTACAGCCCACCAGGCTCCTCCGTCCATGGGATTTTCCAGGCAAGAGTACTGGCGTGGGGTGCCATTGCCTTATCCGAGCCTTGCCTGCCTAGTCAGGAACAAATTCAGGCAAGGAGGCAGAAGATAAAGAGTAAAGTAAAAAGTTTATTGAAAGGGAAAGTACATGCGGAAAGGCACATGGGCAAACTGAGAGAGACAGCGGTGCCTTTGGGAAGTTTAAATCCTTTCGAAAGAGGCAGTTTTCTGGATCTAGATCTTCCCTCAGGCCAGTCACCTTGCTTTGTGCCCCCTGGTTAATGTCTTAGGACCGTCCCCTGGGATGTGCACACACACCCTAGCCAAGATAGATCTCAAAGTGAAGGCTTCTGGGAGGAGCATGACTCATTATGGCCTAGAATTACGTTCTTACTTTTGACTCCAGGGAGCCTTTCTGCGCATGGGTAGTGTCTCCCTTATCAGACAAGGTTTTTTTCCCTTTCTTTGTCCTGGCCATGATTATGCTCTTGAGGTAAGGGACGAAGACTGGCTACTTATCCTGTTTCTTGCTGGGTGTAAATTCCTCAACCGGATCCCAGCTGTCTCTGATGTCAAGAAATGCAAAGAGGAGGCTTGCTGACTGTAAATGCCCCAACTTGGAACCCACTATATCCTACCTCAAGTAAGGCATCCCTGAGCCTTCTTCTCAGCTAGGCTGGGACCTTGGGCTTCTGTGTCCATCCTGGCTGAATCCAGTTTTAGCAAAAATTCTGCCAAAGTCAGTTGAGAGAGAATCCCCCACCCAGATACCAGATCAAGGTCCTTATCCTTCACTCTTAAAGCCCAACCCTTAGACTGCCCGAGATAAGATCTGTTAGACTGATTCAGCAAGGACCCTTGATGTCTCTTCTTAATAACCTGCCATCCATGGAACCCTTGCTTTGAGAGTTGGTTTGTTGTTTCACGTTGAGCCCGATTGCTCTCCCATGACCCAGTTCCCCATTACAACAGTCTTCAATAGTCTTCCTTACCCTTTTGACACGTGTTGGAAGAACATTTTCTTTAACACTGTGTGGTAGGTTTCTGATCATAAATTCAAAAGGTGATTGTGAAATTTTAAAAATGGAAATGTTCAAATAATGCAAATTATTTAACTAGCACATAACACAATCCTTAGGATTGACTGCATTATTCTCTGTAACAACCAAGACCCTTTTACAACAGAACACACACTTTCACAGTTCATTGTCCTATCGTTATATATTTTTATGCCACTCTAACAACAAATATTCTAAAATTCTTACATTTCCTTTCAGGAAGAGGAATTGCAAATTCCATGCTGCTTCCTGAAAGGATTTTAGTAGCAGCAAGCTCACTCTCTCTCTCACACACACACACACTCCATGGGCCCAAAAAACACACCATGCTAAAGCAATGTTTACGACACGCCATAAAGTTTTAAAAGATCTACATTCAAAGAGGAAAAACTAAAAAATATTAAACTGTATATTGAAAAGTACCCTATATATTACTATCAATATTATCTATTATGATTTCCTCTTAGATAGAGTGATAGATTGTATTTAGAGTTTACAGCATATCCCATGAATCAAAACCAATTTTTGAGATGAATCCTAAAGCATATACCTCTTTGTGTGTGTGTGTGTGTGTGTGTGTGTGTGTGTGTGTGTAAATCTTCTATGTATTTACTTACCAGTTTCTCCAGCTGTTTTATTCTTCCCATGAGGCTTATATAGAACATATGAGCATCCTTTTACATGGAAGTGGTCGTTAATTTGTCTAAACCACCTGAAAAACAACAAGATAATTCACTCATAGCAACAATTCCATAACAAAGAAAGTGCTATTCTAATTTCAGTAAAATTCGGGCAGAGCCCAAGTCTGGCATATCTATCAGAAGTTGGGTTCTAACAGTCAGATACATGGTTTACTATCAATGTGCACCTATGGAATTATTATTTTGCAAAACTAGAAGTAAAGTCTAAGCACGGGCTTCATACCTCATAAGTGTTGTATTTCCAGTGAAGGGGCCGAACCTAATATCTTCAAATGGAGGCTGAAAGCCCAAAATATGTAAAGCTTCTTCTTGAGTGATGGCTGGAAGACTACAAAAGAAATGTGGCCTTTCATTTGACAATTTCCACCATACGCAAATGCAACCTGTCTCAATGTTACTATGTCTGTCTCATTTGCAAAGTTTTACTAACATTTAACATTTTTATCTTATCAAAAACAATACATGCATATATTTTCAGCTAAAAGGTTTCAAACAAAATATGGTAGTTCTCCCCCAATTTCTAAAAAATCTGTTCTTAAAAATCTTCCATTATAGGGACTTCCCTGGCAGTGCAGTGGTTAAGAATCCACCTGCAATGCAGGGGATGTGGGTTCAATCCCTGGTCAGGGAACTAAGATCCCACATTCTGCAGGACAACTAAGTCTGTGTATCGCAACTAAGACCTGATGCAATCAATCAATAAATACATTTTTAAAAAAGAATATTTTTAAAAATCTTTCATTATTCCATATTTCAAAATCTTCCATTATAGCAAAAGCAACACCAAAGAACTTCTGAATTTGGAGTTTAGAGATAGCTTATCAAACTTACTTTCCAGCTCCCATTGTGCTATATAAGAAATTCCAACAAGAAACTAACGAGGAGATGCCACAAGAAGTCTTATATTGTGGTCGGCTTATGCAGTACCTGAAAAAATACAAGACTGGTTTCTTCACTTGAATAAACACAAAATACGCATATGAAAACAGAACACTCATGGCAACTGAGCATGTTAGCATAACGAAAACTTTGATCATTCAAACCAATGTTAAATATTCATTCATTTAAAGTATTTTCATATTTGTTAAACATATTATAAATGCATAACTGGCTCAAATGGTCAAGAACACACTGGGCAGTGCCACAGCTCTGGAGATGCACGTTCAGTCCCTGGGTCAGGAAGATCTCCTGGCAGAGGAAATGGAAACCCACTCCAGTATCCTTGCCTGGAAAATCGCATGGACACAGAGGCCTGAAGGGCTTTAGTCCACAGAGTTGCAAAGAGGGGGACACGACTGAGCATGCATGCATTGTAAATGCCTAACAATAAATCATGCTTTTTAAGAATGATGGCTAAGTATGACTAAAGTGAATGTTACACAAACAAATGGAAAAAAACATTACAGATATATACATTTAGATGAAACTCCTAAGATTTCAATGCAAACTCCTAGTTGAGCTACATGTATGACTATTAGCAACTTCAGCCATAGGAATTCTTTATATTGTCTGGATATTAATCCCCTATCAGATACATGATCTGCAAACATGTTCCCCCACCTTGTAGGGTGCCTTTCACTGTGTTGATTGTTTCCTTTGGTGAGCAGCAATGTTTAAGTTTGATGTAGTCCCATTTGTCTATTTTTGCTTTTGCTACCTGTCCTTTTCATGTCATACTCCAGAAATCACTGCCAAATCCAGTGTCATGAAGACTGTCCCCTATGTTCTAGGATCTCATAGCTTTAGGTCTTACATTAGGTCTTTAATCAATTTTGAGCTAATTTTTGTGTATGATGTGAAGTAAGGGTCCAGTTTCATTCTTTTGCACATGGATATCACAGCACTCTTTTCCAAAGAGACTGTCCTTTCCCCTTCTTGTAGTCTCAACACCCTTGCAGAAGATTATTTGCCTATTTGCATGAATGTTTATTTCTGAGCTCAATTCTGTTCCACTGGTCTATGTCTGTCTGTATGCCAGTACCACACCATCTTGGTCACTGGAGCTCTGTAATATGTTTTGAAATCAGGAAGTGTGTGGCCTGTGTTGCCCTCCTGTAAGCACCACCTTTCCTGTAAATCCCTAGAGGCAGTGTGCTCAGCTGGCAAACAGGGGGTAAGATAATCAGGGAGATAATCAGCACAGTGTCTTCTCCTGAAACCCTCCCTGCATTTCTGTAGTGCTGACCTGGATCTCCTGAAAGAACTCAGATTCTTCCCCTCTCACTCCACGGCTCATACCCCTAGATTTAACGAGAGTCACCAGATGGTTGGGTGATGTCACCTGAAATGTAGAGCAACCTGCCTTGTTCGAGGCCAGCAGTAGCCTATGACGTCTCAGCATCTCTTCTCTCTTAATACAGCATGTATGGGATCTGATGAGTATATTAGAGCCGATGGTTTAGGGACGTTGCTATTTCTTTGTTTTAGGGAAGATAGAGGATTTCCTGTTTTTCATTTTGCTGTTATTGTTTTCATGGGTTTGAAGGAAGGAGTGGAGTAAAAAGACCCTGTTCTGTCATAGTTCAATCTCCCTCCTCCATCTTACACACTTCTTCACAAATCCTTAGGATCAAGCTTCAGTACAGTTCAGTTCAGTCGCTCAGTCATAGAGACTGTTAAGATTTTTCGTGCTTCTTCATCAGTCCAAACTTGTTTACCAGTCTTGTTCATGACCCCCTTAAAACTTTTACTGACATTCTGCGGGTCTTTCCATTCCATGTCTAACCTTGTAACATTCTCCAGGAAATACACTTGTCATCCAGGTAATTTTTCCCCTAGATTATTTCTCACATCTATCTTTCTTCATCCAAATCTTTATAGCCTTACATGTTACACTATTAAGAATAATTACTCATATATGTGGTTATAACAAATCCTAAGTCAAAGGGATTCAGAACAAAATGCATAAAACCTCACTCCAAAGAAACTAAAATTAATGTTTTTTATCTGTGTTGCTTCTCCAATACAGTCTACCAGTTTATCTTTGTAAAATATGCTTTTGTTAAGAAAGCATCAGTGGATTATCTCTATCTCGGAAAAAAGTTCTAAATCCTTAACCTGACATCCAAGAAATAGACTTTGAAAGGTGTTATAAAGGAAGAACAAGGACTCTGAAGTCCAATTCCCTTCAGTTTCAATGCAAGATCTACGTATTTGCCCTGTGATGTTGGGTAAGTTTCTTAGCTGCTCTGAACCTCACCCCAGACAGACGGGTCTACTCTTCATTACCAACCTGCCAGACACTTCCCTAGCATCCATTCAAAGCCCTATAGACCCTCTGCCCCCTCGTTTCCCTTTCTTAAGCCCCAGCTCCTCAGTGAAGCGCTTCAGTGATCACTACCTCCTCTCATGTTGGTTTTTTATTCCCACCCACCTTCTGACCAAGTTCCTGAGACATTTTACATTTTTCTCTCTTCTCAGCTAGATTGGAGAAGAAAGTCCTGTTTTCTGCCTCTCTGTACTCAGCCCACAGCAAAGCGTCCAATATTTATAAAGTAAGAAAAAGAAATCTAATATTTCTAAAACGTCACACAAAAGACTTTTTAAAAACCTCAAATCACAGATTAGTGAACATCTATTTCTGCTTTAATGACTATGCCAAAGCCTTTGACTGTGTGGATCACAATAAACTGTGGAAAATTCTGAGAGAGATGGGAATACCAGACCACCTGACCTGCCTCTTGAGAAATCTGTATGCAGATCAGGAAGCAACAGTTAGAATTGGACATGGAACAACAGGCTGGTTCCAAATAGGAAAAGGAGTACGTCAAGGCTCCTTTGTCACCCTGCTTATTTAACTTCTATGCAGAGTACATCATGAGAAACGCTGGACTGGAAGAAACACAAGCTGGAATCAAGATTGCCGGGAGAAATATCAATAACTTCAGATATGCAGATGATATCACCCTTATGGTACAAAGTGAAGAGAAGCTAAAAAGCCTCTTGATGAAAGTGAAAGAGGAGAGTGAAAAAGTTGGCTTGAAGCTCAATATTCAGAAAACGAAGATCATGACATCCGGTCCCATCACTTCATGGAAAATAGATGGGGAAACAGTGGAAACAATGGAAACAGTGTCAGATTTTATTTTGGGGGCTCCAAAATCACTGCAGATGGTGATTGAAGCCATGAAATTAGAAGACGCTTACTCCTTGGAAGAAAAGTTATGACCAACCTAGATAATATATTCAAAACCAGAGACATTACTTTGCCGACTAAGGTCTGTCTAGTCAAGGCTATGGTTTTTCCTGTGGTCATGTATGGATGTGAGAGTTGGACTGTGAAGAAGGCTGAGCACCAAAGAATTGATGTTTTTGAAGTGTGGTGTTGGAGAAGACTCTTGAGAGTCCCTTGGACTGCAAGGAGATCCAACCAGTCCATTCTGAAGGAGATCAGTCCTGGGTGTTCATTGGAAGGACTGATACTAAAGCTGAAACTCCAGTACTTTGGGCACCTCATGCAAAGAGTTGACTCACTGGAAAAGACTCTGTTGCTGGGAGGGTTTAGGGGAAGGAGGAGAAGGGGACGACAGAGGATGAGATGGCTGGATGGATCACGGACTCGATGGACGTGAATCTGAGTGAACTCCGGGAGTTGCTGATGGGCAGGGAGGCCTGGCGTGCTGCGATTCATGGGTCGCAAAGAGTCGGACACGACTGAGCAACTGACTGACTGACTGAAAAACTATCATGACTTAAACATCCTTTTCTCTAGAATAGGGACTCTATGTTAAGGCCACCAAATAGCCCCAGCTGCTAAGTGAAAGATCTGCTCATTAAAGGAATGCCAGTTAGCAAAGGCAGAAAAAATGAGAGAATTTTGAAAAATCACCATTTTCTAACAGGATTCAGGCAGGGGTCATCAGTGGGTTTGGTTAAAACCAGTAGATGGGAAGCTGGTGACTGTCTGGATGCTAGCTCCAAGCCACTATCACAGTGTGATGACCTGATGGCTGCAGAGGGAAGAAAGGGGCCTGACCGTGTGGCTGAGGCTGCGGCCCCCTTATTCCAGGGCACACTCTTAGAAGCTCTAATCCCGAATGAGCAGACTCCACCTACTTTCTGATGGGATGCAGTATGAAGGACACAAGGTCACCAGGACAGTATTCGCGACCCCAGGTATTCAACCAGAATCTAACCATGTCTTTACATCTAACTTCCAGGTTACAAGGACCGCTGTGTGTGTGCTCAGCAGCTCAGTCATGCCCGGCTCTTTAGGACCCCATGAACTGGAGCCCGCCAGGCTCCTCTGTCCATATTTTCCCAGGAAGAAGACTGGAGTGGGTTACCATTTCCTTCTCCAGGGGATCTTCCTGATGCACATCTCCTTCATTGGCACGTGGATTCTTTACCACTTTTCCAGGGAAGCCCAAAAATGAGATACTAAGGAAATATTTGTTAACTTCATTGGGTATGACAGTGGTACTGTGGTTAGGCAAAAAAGGTCAGTTTTTAGCGATTACCATCGTCTGAGGTCTAATACTTTCCGCTGCTTAATATCTTCAAGAGGAGAATACTGAGGCCACTCCCTTTGATGTTTTCCTTTCTTATCTGATGTTTTTTTCTTGGAAACTTGCTTCTTCCCATTGCCTGGAACACAAGAGTATAAAAATGTGGTAAGATGAAGTAAACTCTCAAAACAATACAATTAATTATGTAACAAATATCAAAGTAGCTAGGTCTAAAACTGCTATTCACAAACATATTCAAAACTGTATGTATCTTCAAGAATACCCTCTGCCTTAAAGAAAGGGATGGAGAATAAAAATACATTTAAACAACCATGAATGTTATTTCTTATCAGGTTCTTATATTTTAATCCCTGAACTAGTCACTTAGCTAGCAAAAGAATCAACCACAAAACGCTTAGCCACATTTACAAAATCAAATTAGCATTGGTAAAATATTTAATGAGACCAATTTCCAGAAAATGAATCCTTTCTCTAAAACAATAAAACCACATTAACATTACTCTGCTGAGAAAGTAAAAGCAACAGATCCAATAATCTGATGATGTGATGTTTAAAAATAGCTCCAGGCCTACAGAGACCACAAAATGAATTAAGAATGATGCATACAAGTACATTATTAAAATGCAACTTTAGCACCAGGAGCCAGAATGGAAAACAAAGTCTCCTTTCTGTGCAAGTAGGTATACACGTGTGCACAGACAGACACACAGACACCACACACATTCTCTAAAAAGACACAAAAGACAGCACAGTGGTTATCTGTGGGGGTGGAATTGGGAGCCTCACCAAGGGGAGACAAAAGGGAATTTTCATACTCTGATTTCTATACTTTTTTGTTTCCATTCAGTGGATCACCCAGTCAAAAAATAATATAAATTAAAATATTATTAATTAACATCCAAGCCTCGTTTCACTAAAATACCATGAGATTTCACACAGCTATGTGCACTTTGTATCTTTATTTTTATTTTCGATCTCACTGCATGTGGGATCTCAGTTCCCTGACCAGGTATCCAACCTGCACCCTTGGCATTGGAAGGGCAAAGTCTTAACCTTTGGATCACCAGGGAAGTCCTAAAAGCTAACATTTCATTTTCATGAGTCAGTCATAAATTAGGCAATATAGATTATAGAGATTACATGTTTAGAAAACAAACGTGGAAGAAGAAACATTTTCGTCATTCATTCAAGATGCTCTACAATAAAACCATCTGGCACCCAAAACCAGCTGGAACCATAAAGACCTACTATATAGCACAGGGAACTATATTCAATAATTTGTAATAATTTGTAAGGGGAAAAAAATCTGAAAAAAATATATATATTTATAACCTAACCACTGAGCTGTACATCTGAAAGAGCATGACACTGTAAATCAACTATACTTTTATAAAAAAATTAAAAAAGACTGAGGTCATATGTCCTCTGTCCACAGTGGAACTAAATTAGACATTGGTACTTAGAAAAATTCTAAATATATGGAAATAACATAGCATACTTCTAAATAAGGTATTTATCAAAGAAGAAATAATAAGGGAAATTGGAAAATATTTCAAATTAAATGACAGTTAAAAATAAAATGTATTAAAATCTATGGTCTTCAGCAAAAACAGCACTCAAAGTAAAAGTGTTAGTTGCTCAGTGGTGTCTGACTTTTTGTGACCCCAGAGACTGTAGCCCACCAGGCTCCTCTGTCCATGGGATTCTCTAGGCAAAATACAGGAATAATATGCAACTTCCTCCCCCAGAGGATCTTCGAGACCCAGTAATCGAACCCAGGTCTTCCGCATGGCAAGCAGATTCTTTTCCATCAGAGCCACCAGGGAAGCCAGAAAATAGTTGTCTCATTGGAAAAGACTCTGATGCTGGGAGGGATTGGGGGCAGGAGGAGAAGGGGACGATCAAGGATGAGAGGCTGGATGGCATCACCGACTCGATGGACGTGAGTCTGAGTGAACTCCGGGAGATGATGGACAGGGAGGCCTGGCGTGCTGTGATTCATGGGGTCACAAAGAGTCGGACATGACTGAGCGACTAAACTGAGCAATTTTAGAGCATTTAATACTTACACAGAAAAGTCTTGCATCAAGAAGATAAAAAATAAAGAACAAAATAAACCCAAAATAAGAGGAACAAAATAGTAATGAGCATAAATCGGTGAAACAAAAACAGACAATTCGGAAAACTAGTAAAGCTAAAAGCTGGTTATTTGAAAAGACAAACAAAGCTGATACAGCCACCACTAGGGAAAAAAAAAAAAAGAATATAAACTACCAGCATCAGGGATGAAAAAGGAGTTAACACTAAAGATCCCGCAGGTTTTAGAGGGAGAAAAGGAACCGTTAGGAACAGCTTTATATCAACACCTTGACAATGTAGATGAAATGCACAGACTAAACTGCCAGAATTAAATGGGAATTAAGACAACTCCATAACTGTATTTAGAGATTATTACTCCTCTGAAAACCGCTCAGAAAACAGGATGAGAGGACACTTCCCAATGGCACTAGTGGCAAAGAATCTGCCTACCAATGCAGGAGACATGAGATGCGGGTGTGATCCCTGGGTCAGGAAGGTCTCCTGGAGGAGGGCATGGCAACCCACTCCAGTATTCTTGCCTGGAGAATCCCATGGACAGAGCAGCCTGGCGGGCTCGAGTCCCTAAGGTCACAGAGAGACACAAACCCAAGGGACTTAGCACGTATAGCACACACAAGACAGCTCTGTCATCGTATTTAGAGGTTGCTATCGGCCCTCTGAAAACCTCTCAGAAAACAGGAAGAAAGAACACTTCCCAACACATCTTAGGAGACCTGAGCAGATACTACAAAAAAAAAAAAAAATTATAGACCAATCACCCACAAATAGAGACACAAAGTGAAATTCTGATGACTCCCCCAGAATTACAAATTTACAAAACATTCTGTGAAACAAGTTGATTTTGTCAATGAATGAGCAGATGGACAGAGATTTTACAAAATGATCCAAAAAGCCAAGAAATAATACAAACGACTTCTGCCTCTTTCTAGCTGTGCAAGTGTATCCCAAAATTTATCCCCTCTATGCCTTCAATCCTTCACCTATAAAATGAAGACAACAGGACCTACCTCACAAAATTCCAGTCTTACTGTGCATTCCAAAGAAAGACACAAAGGGCATTAGTATGTGCTCCAGAACTACCACGTCACGATAGTGAAACTGCACCGCACCCCCTTACACTGTGCAGTGGGCACCCCCTTACACTGTACTCGGTGGCACCTGGAGACCCTGCTGAGTGCTCAAAACTTTTTAACAACAGAAAAGTCAGACTGTTATATAGTAACAAAGAAAACTAGATGCTTAATTGGGGAACTATGAATTCACATCGCTGCAAAACAGAAATACTGTGTTATTCTAGACACCTCATTACCCACTTCTAAACTACTGCATACTTAGCTGTTGATACTTCCGTTTAACATCACTCTAAGATTTGGCTCAAGTTCTCATAACGCAAGGGTTACGTTTTAAAATTCCAATGGCAACACATTAATGAACTGTCTTACACCCAAGGTTATTTTTTTAGACTATAATGAAATACTGACTCAATGGACATGAGTTTGAGCAAGCTCCGGGAGCTGGTGATGGACAGGGAAGCCTGGCATGCTGCAGTCCACGTGGCTGCAAAAAGCTGGACACGACTGAGCAACTGACCTGAATTGATAATGAAAAACAACACAATGAAAGTGTTAGTCACTCCCTTGTGTCCATCTTTTTGTGACTCCACAGACTGTAGCCCACCAGGTCCACGGGGATTCTCCAGGCAAGAATACTGGAGTGGGTTGCCATTCTGTTTTCCAGGGGATCTTCTGGAACTGGGTCTCCTGTATTGCAAGAAAATATGCCTAATTGCAAGTTTAAACAAGTGATATTGCTTGTTTTCTCCTTATTTTCACTTGGAAACATCCAGGCTCCTTCCTCACCTGATTTGTGTTTCAAATTCGTGGTCACTCCATCAAATTCAGATTTATCAATTTCCCACGCGAGAGGTAGCTTGCCCAGGCTGTTGGATAAGTTCTCCAAGCTGTTTTCATCGTTGTAGATGATGTCTGATGTACTGGCTGAGATGCCAATGTACCTTGAGGAATTATTTGCCGCAGATAAAGAGGTACTATCGGAGAGGCAAGAACGGGCTGGATTTGGAGTTTTATAGATTGAGGTGGCCTGGTTGAGAAAGGCATAGTCTGAACAGATGGCGTAAATCTTCTCCCGAGTGTGGGTCACTGGACAGCTCCACGGATAATGACCATCCCCTCTGGGACCCAGGGGTTCTCTGGAGGCTCGGGTGCAGAAAGATTGAACGGCACCTTGCAGGCTCTCTTCGGGAGACCTCCTCTCGGATTTGTGCTCACCATTTCCAGAATCATCCGCCCCTTCTGCTTCTGCAACGTTAGGCATTGAACGCAACTGTGAAAGTTCTGTTATGAGGAAGAGGGTGCCACGCTTTCTATTTCTTGAGAAACAGCTGTGACAATCGTTTACAGCATTCTGCAAAAAGTGAGAGCTGCAGAAATGGGCTCCTAAGGAAAGAGGGAGGAGACAGAAAGATCAACAACCCACTAGACACTGCAAAATGCAACACGTATTCTAAGTGTTTCAAAGGCCTTTGTTCGATAAATATTTATTTCACAACTACTGTACACTTAAGTTGTGATCACTGACCATCTGTCTGGTTAAAAATTGTTTTTAAATGATGCTTTAGGATAATAAAGGATGAGATGGTTGGATAGTATCACTGATTCAGTGGACATGAACTTGGGAATGCTCTAGGAGATAGTAAGGGACAAGGTGGCCTGGCAGGTTGCAGTCCATGGGGTCACGAAGAGTCGGAGATGACTTAGCGACTGAACAACAAATAGGATAATAAAAAGACCAATGACTCCATTTAAAGATGGGCAAAATATCTACACAGTCATTTCTCCAAAGATGGTGTAGCAATGATCAATAAGCACATAAAAAAATGTGCATCACTAGCCTCCATGGAAATGCAGATCAAAACCACAGTGAGATACCACCTCATACTGATCCAAGCAGCTTGAATCAAAAAGACAGATAATCATAAAGATCAAGGAGGAAGTGGAAAAACCGGAACCTCATACAATGCTGCTGGAAATGCAAAATGCTCCAGTGACTTTGGAAAACAGCTCCTTAAACGTTATACATGAAGTTAGCCTATGATCCAGCAATTTCACTCCTCAGAATATATCTAAGAGAACTGGTGACGTCTGTCCACACAAATGTCCAGAGCAGTACTACTCATAATAGCTAAAAAAAAAAAGGAAACTACTCAGTTCTCATCAATTGATGATTGGATAAATAAGATGTAGTCTATCCATACGATGAAATACTATTAGACAATAAGAAGAAATGAAATACTGATCCATGTCACAACATGGGTGGACCCTGAAAGCATTATGCTAAGTAAAAGAAGCCAGTAACAAAGGCAGAGAGTGTGTAACTCCTTGTACATGAAATGCCCGGATTGGGAAAAGCTGCACTGACAAATTAGATCAGGGATTACCTAAGGGCTTGTGAGGTGGAAGGGGACTGGCAGTGATAGGGTTTCTTCCTGGAGGAATGAGGATATTCCCTGATCGCGATGATGAGTGCACAACTCTGTGGCTGCAGTAAGGGCCACTGGACTGTACACTTTAAATAGGTGCACGCAGCTCCTCCTCTTAGAGAAGACGCCCACGCCCCTTTCTCTCTGGGTGTGTATTGCTGCTTTGTTTCTGTCTTAAATAAACAAACTGTTTCTCTGTGTGCTCTCCCCAAATAAGTAATAAAGAAATAAATATAAATAGATATAAATAAGTAAGTGAATTGTATGGTATATAAGCTTCCCTGGTGGCTCAGTGATAAAGAATCTGCTTGCAAGGGAGGAGCCGTAGAAGATTAGGGTCGGATCCCCGGGTCACGAAGATCCCCTGGAGGAGGGCACGGCAACCTGTTTCAGTGTTCTTGCCTGGAGACTCCCATAGACAGAGGAGCCTGGCGGGCTACAGTCCATAGGGTCACAGAGTCAGACACGACTGAAGCAGCTTAGCACGAACACACGCATGGTGTGTACATATCTCAAAACTCTGCAGGCATCACCACAATGAATCATAGCCCGTAGTAACTAACTTCTGATCAGGCTCAGGAAAAACTTACACCTAGCCTTTGGGGAAGAAAACAAAGTTTAATAACAATCGAGGGTTATCTGAGGATGTTGAAGACTTAAACAAAAGGAAGACCTTGGTGTATCAAACCATTCCAGGTGATATGGGAGATCCCTTGAAGCAAGTGCCCAAGCAGAGTGAGCCCACCTCCCAGGGGACCACTTCATAGATGAAACCCACCCCAGGTCGCCAGTCGGAATGTGACCAGTTCTTGTCTCTGCCCCTTCACTTACTTGAAAAACTAGAAATGAGAATAGTTTTCCCAGGTTACAGGAAAATGATTATATAAAACCCATCCTCAAATACTGAATAACAAAAATCAATGATTAAGACACTGGAAACTGTAAAGCAATTATCTTTCAATTAAAAAATAAAAATATACATTGGAAAGGACTTGATGCCAGGAAAGACTGAAGGCAGGAGGAGAAGGGGGCAACAGAAGATGAGATGTTTGGATGGCATCGTCGACTCGATGGACATGAGTGCGAGCACATCTGGGAGACAGTGGAGGAAAGGGAAGCCAGGCGTGCTGCAGTCCACGGAGTCACAAAGCACCAGACAGGACTGAGCAGCTGAAGAGCAGAAGCGATAAGCAATCACAGAAGATGGTTCCCACGGGAGCCCTGGAGTCGGTGAGGAGAAACCGGCACAGCTACTGCAGGTGCTTTGTGGAATTTATGGAGCAGAGCTCCACAGGAGGAGGACCGCACACGTCCTGTGCGCTGTGCTTAGTCTCTCAGCCGTGTCCAACTCTCTGTGACCCCATGGACTGTAGCCCACCAGGCTCCTCTGACCATAGGATTCTCCAGGCCAGAATACTGGAGTGGGTTGCCATGCCCTCCTCCAGTGGATCTTCCCAACCCAGGGATCAAACCCAGGTCTCCTGCATTGCAGGCAGATTCTTTACTATCTGAGCCATCAGGAAAGTCCCCACATATCCTAGGGAAGATTTTATTTTCTTTCTTTTGAAGGAATGTTTCCTCCCTAGTCATATCTTTCAGACAGTGATTTTTTTTTTTTAAGTACTTTACGCAGAGTTCACTTATTTGCAGGAGGAGGGCTGGTTTGGCGGGAGCTTCATTGCCAAAGGCGGAACCTCCACGGGCTTTTTGCTTTTTGGTCAAGAAATCCTAGGAGTATCGGATCTCTCAACAGGAAGCTTTGACGGTTTTTCCTTCTTCCTCTTCTCCTGATGTGATGATGGACGAAGATTCAAAAAGCAGCTCTGGGTAGGGCTTCCCTGGTGGCTCAGCGGTAAAGAAGCTGCCTGCAGGAGACATCAGTCTTTGAACCAGGGAGATCTTAGGCAGGGGAGCAACTAAGCCCAAGGGCCACAAGTACTGAGCTTGTACTGTAGAGCCCAGGAGCCCCAGCTACTGAAGCCGCGCTCCAGAGCCTCGAGCCTCACTACTGGAGCCCGCAGGCTGAGAGTCCTTGCTCCCCAACAAGAAATGCCACCGCAACAAGCAGGCCGTGCACCACAACTAGAGAACAGCCCCACTCTGCACAGCTAGAGAAAAGCTCACGCAGCAATGAAGACCCAGCACAGACAAAAATAAAATAAATAAATAAAATTGATGGAAAAAAAAACAGAGAGAAGAAGCTCTGTGTATCTGAGGTTGTACAAGCCAAACTCTAAGCTACTCTTAGCAGATGCCCTAGCAAACCATTTTCTTTTTTAAAAAATTTTGTTGAAGTACAGTTGATCTACAAAGTTGTGTTAATTTCTGCTGTACAGAAAAGTGACTTAGCTATACTCACACACGCACATATATACACATATTTGTACACACACACACACACACACACACACATCCTTTTTCACATCCTTTTCCAGTATGCTTCATCATAAGATATTGAATATAGCTCCCTGCGAGCCAAGTATTTCCTACTTCTATTTTTCTTGTGTGTTTCACTAAAACACAGTGGGGAATAGAGGGAGGTCTTACTTCCGGGTTGGGCTTGTGTGGGTGGGTTGCAGGAGGGTGGGACATGAAACAGAGCGTGGGGCCATGGCAAGGGGCAGTGAACAAAGGTTTAGGGGGCTGCCTGGGTGGGTCAGGGTAGACAGAAAAGTTCCAGACCCTGTCCTGTTATCTCTTCATCACAGACTTAGCTTCTGCTTTGACAGAGCTTCCTTCCTCAGATTAAATGGAGTTTTGCCTATGGGACCAGCTCTCTGTGCAGCAGGGTGGGGATGTCTGAACAAAGCTAATCTGGAACATATATAAGAGAATATATTCGCGTGCTTCAGTTCACAAGGCCACAAGAGTCAGACACGACAGCGGCTGAACAGCAACAGAATAGGAGAATATTCTTATCAGAAACATCAGGATGAATGGGAATGAAGTCTAAAAGGGAAGGCATTTATGTCTGTGTATGGGCTTCCCATAATGCTTACTCCTTGGAAGGAAAGTTATGACCAACCTAGATAGCATATTCAAAAGCAGAGACATTACTTTGCCAACTAAGGTCCATCTAGTCAAGGCTATAGTTTTTCAAGTGGTCATGTATGGATGTGAGATTTGGACTATAAAAAAAGCTGAGCACTGAAGAATTGATGCTTTTGAACTGTGGTGTTGGAGGAGACTCTTGAGAGTCCTTTGGACTGCAAGGAGATCCAGCCAGACCATCCTAAAGGAGATCAGTCCTGGGTGTTCATTGGAAGGACTAATGCTGAAGCTGAAATTCCAATACTTTAGCCACTTTATGTGAAGAGTTAACTCACTGGAAAAGACCCTGATGCTGGGAGGGATTGGGGGCAGGAGGAGAAGGGGACGACAGAAGATGAGATGGTTGGATGGTATCACCGACTCCACGGACATGAGTTTGGGTAAACTCCAGGAGTTGGTGGTAGACAGGGAAGCCTGGGGTGCTGCGATTCATGGGGTCGCAAAGAGTAGGACACGACTAAGCAAATGAACTGAACTGAACTGATAGGCTTCCCAGGTGGTGCTAGCGGTAAAGAATCCACCTGCCAATGCAGGAGACACAAGAGACTGGGGTTCGATCCCTGGGTCAGGAAGACCTCGTGGTGTAGAAAACGGCATCCCACTCCAGTATTCTGGCCTGGAAAATAAATTCCACAGGCAGAGGAGCCTGGGGGTCTACAGTCCATGGGGTCACGAAGAGTTGGACACGACTGAGCACATACGTTTATGTATGGGTGATTCATTTTGCTCCAGCAAAGTGTTAGAAACTAGCACAGCATTGTAAAGCAATCACACTCTAATAAAAATTTATTTAAAAAAAGAAACATAGAGAAAGGGAAGTCACTGCATTTGTGTATAAAAGGTAGAGCTGAGTTTCCTGGAAGCTAAAGACCAGAAAGAACATAGCACATGATTAATAAAAGTGTAACAATCTGGTTTGTTTTGTGTTTGGAGTTTGTTTGCTTTTAAATAATGGTCACTGGCAAGAATGATCTTTTTAGTTGCACTTTCACCAAAAAAAAAAAAAAAAAAAGATCATCTACAAAAGGACATGTTTTTCTATTGATTGTCAACCAAGCCAAGAGTAAAACTTGGGAGTGGTATGAAAACTTTCTCATGTTAATCACTATTGATGGAAATTTCTCTTTGAGGGACTTCCCTGGTGGCCCAGTGTAAGACTCCACGCTACCAAGACAGGAGGCCCAGGTTTCAGGTTCAATCCCTGGCCAGGGAACTAGATCCCACATGCCACAACTAAGACTCGGAAGAGCCAAATAAATATATTTTTTAAAAAAAGAAAGAAATTTCTCTTTGAAAAGTTGTCATATTTATAAATTTTATCACCTAAGTAAAACAAATTAGAGAAAAATGTTGCAAACTACCAAAAGATATCACACCAAAGAGGAAGATTATCCAAACCCCATGACCAAAACTCTGCTGCTGTTGATTTCCTCATTATTTACTTGTGCTTCAGTGTTTAGTCATTCAGTCATGTCTGACTCTTTGGGACCCCATGAACTTCAGCCCACCTGGCTTCTCTGTCTGACCGGTGTCTCTTCTCCTCATGAAAGCTACAGCTCCATAAAGCCCAGGGCGCTGGTGTTATTGCATCCTCGGAGTTTCTTAGACATGAACTAAACACAAATTATTACTCATTTTAGACTCATGATGGAGGTCAATTAATATATTAGATTGTAATCACGACCTCAGGAAATGCCCAGCAACGGAGGGCTGGTCCCATAGGCTGTCCCTCCACTGAATGGCCTTCACTTCTCATGATATCATCACATCTTCTTTTGCCCTTATTCTTATAAACCATTTATTTCTGCTCCTAGGTCCCGCCCATTCCCATGCATTGACATTTCTAACCTGACCTGTGCACAGATAATGGAAAGTAAATCGTGTACACATATGTGATCATGTAACTCCCCTGCCTAAAACCCTCTGCTATGAAAACAAAGAGCCAAACTGTCTCTCTCTCTCTACCTGCACCTCACTCTCGTCTCCCCGTGGACCATGTTTCCCTTCTCTGAATGCTGTCTCCTCCTTTTTCTCCTTTATTTACTTATTTCCCCTTATCCTTCGTGTGCTGGGTGCTAAGTTGCTTCAATGGTATCCACCGCTTAGCGACCCCATGGACTGTAGCCCTGCAGGCTCCTCTGTCCATGGGTTCTTCAGGCAATACTGGAGTGGGTTGCCCTTTCCTACTCCAGGGGATCTTCCCAAGCCAAGGACAGAACCTGAGTTTCTTACGTCCTCTGCATTAGCAGGTAGGTTCTTCACCACTAGAGCCACCTGGGAAGGCCACATCTGGATGTCAGTCAAATGTCACTTTCTGCCAGATGCTTCCTTCCTTCAGTGAGACCAGGAGACCCTGTAAAGCTCAGTGCCTCCTCTTCACATGTCTTTTGTTGTTTAGTTGCTAAGTTGTGATCCCATGGACTGTAGCCCATGAGGTTCCTCTGTCCATGGGATTTTCCAGGCTAGAATACTGGAGTGGGTGGCCATTTCCTTCTCTAGGGGATCTTCCCCACCCAGAGATGGAACAGGAGTCTCCTGCGCTGGCAGGCAGATTTGTACCCTGAGACTTTCCAGGTCTTACCAAGGTGCAACTCTAGATCGTGTGTTTATCAGATGAATGTCTGTCTCCTGAAAATCTGGTTTTCCTGACTATTCTACCCTAGAGTGATTTGTAAAAGTCTCATCAATAGATATATATTTAAGCCCCTGCAGCATCCTAGGCATTATTGTAAGCCCGGGATTCAGTTCAGTTCAGTCGCTCAGTTGTGTCCGACTCTTTTCGACCCCATGAATCCCAGCACGCCAGGCCTCCCTGTCTATCACCAACTCCCAGAGTTCACTCAGATTCACATCCATCAAGTCAGTGATGCCATCCAGCCATCTCATCCTCGGACGTTCCCTTCTCCTCCTGCCCCCAATCCCTCCCAGCATCAGAGTCTTTTTCAATGAGCCAACTCTGCGTGAGGTGGCCAAAGTACAGCTTTAGCATCATTCCTTCCAAAGAAATCCCAGGGCTGATCTCCTTCAGGATGAACTGGTTGGATCTCCTTGCAGTCCAAGGGACTCTCAAGAGTCTTCTCCAACACCACACTTCAAAAGCATCAATTCTTTGGCGCTCAGCCTTCTTCACAGTCCAACTCTCACATCCATACATGACTGCTGAAAAAACCATAGCCTTGACTAGACGGACCTTAGTCAGCAAAGTAATGTCTCTGCTTTTGAATATGCTATCTAGGTTGGTCATAACTTTTCTTCCAAGGAGTAAGCATCTTTTAATTTCATGGCTGCAGTCATCATCTGCAGTGATTTTGGAGCCCAAAAATATAAAGCCCGGGATTAGGAGCCCAGATTCCAGGAGGGCTTACCAAGAGTGGCCTTGGCAACCAGAACCTGGAGTTCTAGGCAAGGGGACTCCTCCTCCCAGGCTCTCATCGGTGAGAACTGAGGTTCCCTCATCCAGTAAAGGAGGCCATGCTCTATGATGATTTACTAGTAAGACTGATTGCAGGGCCTAAGCTTCAGGACTTCATGATTTATAATGATTTATTCATAAAATCCTATGAGAAGCAACAGAAGTACTCTTTAGCTCCGTGTATAAGAAATCTCATCAAATGGCCAGCTTCGAGTGCACCGCTAGAGGAAAGATTTTTGTCACTGGAAGGAACTGCTAGGTAAAATAAACGTTGGAAATACACTATTCATGGCCTCAGTTACACTCTTTTCTCGTTGTATTCTAAAACCTTGTTTTTAAGCATCAGGCTTGCTTAGAGAACGAAGTATCTTTAAAAGTCTTCCAATAAAAGCTTCCACGTAGGGCCACTATTGTGATCTATATATTCTGCCCAAGGTCACTGAGACCAAGGGCAGCGAAGGACTTAAGAAGATGGAATGAAACAGACGCCGGAGGGCCAGGCGCGCTAAGCCCAGGGGTTCCGATCTCCGTCGCCCCCCTCCTCCCCCTGCCAGCCCCCTCCGCACGCCCTCCAGGCCCCTTCCTGCCTCAGACCTGAGCCCCTGCCCAGGCAGAGGCTCCCGCCTCGGAAGGATGCCTGTTGGCTGGGGAGGAGCGGGGGGGATCTCCGCGCGCTCCAGCCAGCGGCTAGCCCCGGCTCCCGGGCAGGCGATCGGAGGCCCCACCGCCCTTCTTGGCAAAGCTGGCGGCGCCGCCGGGCTCGGAGGCCCCCGGGATGAAGACGACAGTGGCGCAGGCCTGCCGCTTGCAGCCGGCGCCGGCGGAGGCGGAGGCGGCGCCCGCCCGCAGGAAATAGAGCGGGGCAACCCCAGCCGGCGCGGCCGGACATCCCCGCGCATCCCCAGGCGCCGCGCGCCCCCGGGACCGGCAGCGGGGCCTCAGCGCCCTCCTCCCGCCCTTGGCCCGCGCGCCGTCGGCCTCCAGCCCGCGCGGGGGCCCGAGCGCGCGGGGCGGGTTTGGGCGCAAGGCAGTCCCGTCCCCGGGCTAAGAGAAAACCCCCGGTTGGCGTTTCTGAATGCACAAGTTGATATGATTACTAATGTTAACTGCTCCCCGAAGAAAACAGTACAGAAAACCCTCGCCTTGACCCCTGCCCGGGCCCCGGCTTCGGCTGGCGGGGCCACCGGCTCATGAGTTTGTGGGGCAGCCGACAAGGCCGAGAGAAGGGCGAAAGAGGGAGAGGAGGAGGCTCCCGGTACGAGGTCGGAGCTGGCCGGGACCCCTCCGGCGACCGCGCGGGCCGTGCAGGGTGGAGGCCCGTGCACCGCGCTCTCCGGGTCCGGGCCCAGCCGAGCGTGGTGCGGAGGATCGCGCCGCGCCGGCCGGAGGGCCATCTGTGTCCCCGCCGCCCCTCCAAACCGGGCTTTGTTCCCGAGAAGACGCGTCCTTTTTCTCCCGGACGCTTCCCTCCCTCCTGCGGCCCAGGTCTTCGCCCACTTCTTCCCCAGAGGACCGGTCCCCATGCAGGGGCGTCCACTCGGATGACCACTGGGCCCCGCGGAGAGCAAGTGGGAGGCAGCAGGACCGGCCCTGCGGCGCTCAGTTGCCCCGCGTCTCGGGCCCAGCGAGCAAGGCGCAAGGTCGTCGGCGGCCACCTCGACCCCCGCCCACCGCCCGAGGTACCTCCGGCCTGTCCGGTGGAGTCGGGCCGCGGCGCTCGCGGCGTAGCCCGGCCCCGGTCCGGGATCACAGCTTCCAGCGCGCCGCCCGCGATGCTCCTCGGGTTACCCAGGGGCCGGCGTCTCGCGTCCCATCGGAGCGCAGGGGGACAGCGCCCAGACGGCCGTGCCGGGCGACCGATCGTCCGATGTCATGGGCAACACCTTCCTTTCATCTTGTTTTACACCTGTCCTCTGCACGTGCGGAGGATATGGTGGCAGTTTTTGTTTGGGTTTTTTTTTTTTTTAATATTAGCTGCTCCTCCAAGAGGCGCGTGCCCCTTAATTGGGCATCTCCTGTTTATCTGTCCCCTGAAAGCGGCTACCGCAAAGTAAATAAACGAGCGAGAGAAGGTTAAAAAAAAAACCTGGCAGGATTTCCGCTAGCCCAGCCGCGAACTACACGTCCCAGGAAGCTCCGGCGCCAAGGACGCGTGTCCACTCGGCCATCCACTCGGAGGAGCCTTACTGAGCCCCGGCCGACGCGCGGGCCAATCCCCTCGCCCTGCACCTTGGGCTGGAACCTGAGACGGGCTCGCCCCCAATGATGCTACAGCTTCAGCAGCAACGCGGGTTTGTCATTGTCCCAAGAAAGAGGAGCGGCGTGCTTGTCCGTTTCAGCAGAACTGCTGGCATCCTTCAGCTGGACAAGCCTGCGCCCCGGCGGTGACCTTCTGGGGGAGACCCCCGCGCGCGAACAGCACTGCCAGAGACCCCCTCCGGGAATCTCGCCTGCTGCTGCGATCGGCCCACGCGCCCCCGCCCGAGCCGCAGCTGGCTGCGCCCACCTCTTCCACTTCACTTATCCGTGAATCATCTTGAGTCCAGCTTGTAAATGTTTAGCATCTTGCTGCTTTACTGTTTCTTTCTGGGGACCGTTCCAGCTCTGGCTGAGAGCGGCGGAGAGAGGCAACTGAGCCCCGAGAAGAGCGAAGTATGGGGTCCCGGACTCAAGGCAGCCGTGGTCCTTCCCGCTCGCTATTTCTACGTTCAGGCGGTGGACACATCTGGCAAGAAGTAAGTCCGCAATGGCTCCATGACGGTTTTGGAAGGCAGTTCAAGCTTTCTGCTTCTCTCCTCGCGTTCTGTCCTCCCAGAACTCGTTTCTCCACAGCAGTTTAAAATCCAGGACACTTGGGGGCTATTCACATCTCCTTGGAAGTTTATCCCCTCCTCAATTTTTCTCTGTAGCTTTAGAAATCGTTTCGAATTAGCTCTTCTCCTGGCCCTTTGGAAGGGGAGTCCTAGATGAGTGCTGAACAAACCCCTGTACTTTGCTTAAGGTATTCTAAATTTTTTTCTATTTAAATTGATTTATTATTTATTTTATGGAAGTGTAGTAGATTTACAATGTGTTCATTTCTGCTGTACAACAAAGTGGTTCAGTTAGATGTATACATTCTTTTTTATTTTTATTGGAGTATAGTTGCTTTACAGTGTTGTGTGTTTCTGCTAGTACAGCAAAATGAATCAATTATACATATCTTATATCCCCTCTGTTTTGGATTTCCTTCCCATTTGGGTCACCAGAGCATTAAATAGATTGGGGTTAACGTAGATACAGTCAATCCCAATACCAGTAGGTATAAAAGAGATAACTAATGAAAACCTAGCACAAGGAACTTGTTTCTAATTTTTTGCATAAATTGTTGTAAGGAATTTGAACTCAGTTGTTAGAAATTTGAACTCAGTTGTTAGAAACTAGTTGGCTTCACCTTTTTCTGGTGCTGCTGTGTTTTCAGGTAGACCTCTGCACATAAGTGTTTTGAAACTCAAAATTAAAAATAAAACAGGATTCATAACTTTATGGTTGAGGCAGAAAGTATCAAAATATGAATCTTCTATGTGTTTGTTACAACTTTATTTCATCCCACTGCATTCAACTATTCCACTTGTACTTGAAACTTATTTGTAGAATTCACATACCTCTGACATGATTGTCTTTTTATATTGAAGCTGTCTGTGTATATTTTGTTGGCAAAAAAGTCTTGGGAGTAAGAAGTTTTCCAAAGAAAAGGAAGCTTATAAATTTTGTCACTTGGTTATAAATAGTATGGTTGGGAAACTAAGTACCATCTTAATCTTAACACCAAGAGCATGCCCTCTTGTATAAAAAACCTTTTATACAACATCACTTGGATAATATGCTAACTACTAGCTTTTTCCATGGCTAAGTACGATTTATAATAGTGATTTTTTTTTAACAAATCATTGAGAGTGATGTTTCAGAAAACCATTAGAGGCATCATTTGATCACAGATTTCCAGATGTGACGGACACGAAATAAATAGGTTAATAGGACTCTTTTTCTGTATGAAATGCATAAGGATGTTCTATGTTTACAGAGATGAGTAGTCTTAAAATACCTCCTTGTAAGTTTCTAATGAAACTGCTTTAACTTATCTTGACCATTGTCATCTTCTTCTTTTTTTTTCTTTTAATCTCCAATCCATCCTATTCATTTTGGTACTGAAAGCATAAGGAAAAGGAAACAAGCACATATTAGGGGAGGATATAGAGAATAGTCAGGTTCACAGACTGGAGACCATAGTCTTTGTACGTTTGTTTCTTAAAATAATCTTTATGTTTCACTGTTCTTCCCATCACAGATTCACATCTTCTCCAGGTGAAAAAGTGTTCCAGATTAAAATCTCAGCCCCAGATGAGCAATTCACTAGAGTCGGGGTTCAGGTTTTAGACCGAAAAGATGGGTCCTACATAGTAAGATACAGAATGTACGCCAGCTACAAAAACCTGAAGATAGAAGTCAAATTCCAAGGTCAACATGTGGCCAAATCTCCGTATATTTTAAAAGGTAATGTGGAATATAATTTCAAAACAACAGCGTTTGAATACAATATTACCTGTCATTCAGTCAGTAAAAGCAGGTTAGCCTGATATTTTTTCACTGGAAGAAAAAAAATTTTTTTTATTGTGATTCAGTTGCTAAATCAGATCAGACTCAGTGACCCTATGGACTGAAGTTGAAAGCTAAGTTGAGAATCCTGGTAGAAGAAAGAAATGCAAGATTTGAATGGAAATTATAATTCACTAAAGAGGAAAGAACTTAATACGTTCTTTAATATGAACTTAATAGTATTACATTCTAGTAATAGAGAATTTGCTTCCGGAAGATGCAACATTAGCAAGAACAATCAAGCTATACAATCAAGCTATATAGCTTGATTGTTATATATATATATATGGTCATAGATGGCACTTTTTTAGTTAAGGACATATGACTTGAGTAGCTGATGAGTGTCACTGAAATTTGGTCTATCACTTCAGGAAGAAAGGGCTTGATAGAGACAATGAAAGTTGACTGTAGTTTTTTTGGTTTTGTTTCAAAGCTATTTTTCCAGAGAAATTCTCCGATGTTTTCTTATATAGGATAAGCGTACAGCTTTCTTCCCTAAAGCCATATCACTCCATCTCAGCAGACATGTATCCTAAAATATTAGAGAAGCAACAGTATTCTTGCCTGGAGAACCCCATGGACAGAGGAGCCTAGTGGGCTACAGTCCACGGGGTCACAAAGAGTCGGACACAACTGAGCGACTTCACTTTCACTTTAAGGAGAATACAGACACACAAATCTTGCTTGACCTACTGCTCCAAGAAAGGCAAACATTTCTCTAGAAAGTGTCTAGGTTCCTTCCCCTCACTCCACTAGAACCATGTGGTACCATATAAGCTGTGAAACCCTAAAAAGATGTCCCGTTGTCTCCTACTGCCTGGGTCAGGTGACAATCTGAGAATTACAGAAATAAATGACAGTGAAATCTCAATTCAGATTCTATGTTATATTAGTATTATTTCTACATATAACTAATTCATTATAGTATTAGGGAAATGGGTGTTTTGAGGATTACTTTGCTTCTTTATGTTTTCTTTAAAAAACTACTAACCATAGTAGGGTGCTTTATTTACTTGTGTTGTGGGGTTTTTGGCCTCACCTCAAGGCTTTTTTTTTTTTGACTTCCCTGGTGGCTCAGACTGTAAAGTGTCTGCCTACAATGCGGGAGACACGCTTTCGATCCCTGGGTGGGGAAGATCTCCTGGAGAAGGAAACAGCAATCCACTCCAGTACTCTTGCCTGGAAAATTCCATAGACGGAGGAGCCTGGTAGGCTACAGTCCACGGGGTCTCAAAGAGTTGGACACGACTGAGCAACTTCAATGTCAATGTCAAGGCTTGTAGTATCTTAGTTTCCACACCAGGGATCGAACCCAGGCCCCAGCATCAGAAGCACAGAATCCTAACCACTGGACCATCAGGAAATTCCCACTTGTATTGATCCTTAGGATGATTTACGCATTGAGAAAAGTATCTTAGACATTTTAAGAACTGTTTGTGTAACAAACCATTGAAGTATTAATTTCTTATCACTTTTGTCTTTCATTAAAACAGCGATATGCCTCTGATATTGTTTTACCAATGTTTGATTATTCTTAAGTACACAAAACATAAAGAGTAATGCTTTGCGGTACAACAGAAACTAATACAACGTTGTAAAGCAACTATACTCCAATAAAAATTAAATTAATAAAAAAAGAATAATGGACTCTGGGCACTTCCCTGGCTGTCCAGTGGTTAAGACTCACATGGGTTCCACCCCTGGTTGGGCAACTAAGACCTTACATGCCATGTGGAAAAAAAAAAAAAAAGAGTAACGGAGGGACTATGGAAGCCACTTAGAGCAAAATGTAGTACCATTAGCTTTCTTTTGAAGTCATGCCAAGTGGACTTTACTGTGAAAAGATCTTAAGACCCAACCGTAAAGAGCCGTCAAAACAGATGTGCTCATGATACCCCAGTGTAATAGAAAGATTTCTCTTTTTAGAATAGGTTTCCCATCAGATTGCCCTCCCCGTCTAACTAGGCAGGCTCTGACGTCATGCTGCAAATGTCTGTTACACGCTTCACACGCTGAGTGAGACTGTGCCTGTACCCTTTGCTCCGTGTGTCTTCAGGGCCAGTGTACCACGAGAGCTGTGACTGTCCTTTGGAAGACAGTGCAGCCTGGCTGCGGGAAATGAACTGCCCAGAAACCTTTGCTCAGATTCACAGAGATCTGGTGCATTTCCCGACCGTTGACCCGGAAAAGATTGCAACGGAAATCCCAAGAAGATTTGGACAAAGACAGAGCTTGTGTCATTATACCTTGAAGGATAACAAGGTGCAGTTGCTTGTTTGTCTTGGTGATTTATTTTTGTTTTGGCCATGTGGCTACAACTAGCTACCTAGTTTTATTTAAAAAGTATTCTGCCGATCATTGTGATAAGCTTGATCTCAGTGAAGCCAAAGCGTACTTTTAGACTAACGGAATAAACGTGGAATTGTCTTCCAGGTTTATATCAAGACTCACGGTGAACATGTAGGTTTTAGAATTTTCATGGATGCCATACTACTTTCTTTGACTAGAAAAGTAAGTATTTCTTTTCTCTTATGTGTAATGGACGATTTAAATTCAGGTTTTACATCATAGTCTTCCCAGCCGGCACAGTGGTAAAGAATCTGCCCGCAGTGCAGGAGACCCAGGTTCAATCCCTGGGTTGGGAAGATCGCCTGGAGAAGGAAGTGACAGCCCACTCCAATATTTTTGCCATGGAGAATTCCATGGACAGAGGAGCCTGGCAGACTGTAGTCCATGGGGTCGCTAAAGAGTCAGACAGACTGAGCGACTAATCAATAACAACAGCAGTGGAGTTTGGACAGCGATAGTGAAATGGCTGATATGAAAAACGATACCATCATTTTAACACTTCGGCTTCCTTGTCCTAGGTGAAGATGCCTGATGTGGAGTTTTTTGTTAATTTGGGAGACTGGCCTTTGGAAAAAAAGAAATCCAGTCCCCACATCCATCCGATCTTTTCCTGGTGTGGCTCCACAGACTCCAAGGATATTGTGATGCCCACCTACGACTTGACAGACTCTGTCCTAGAAACCATGGGCCGGTGAGAGATGGGTCGCAGACAACCCAGAGTCTTGGTTTTCTTTCCTTGATGAGTTTTTTCCCAACACCCCTTGCGAGGCGATGGTTTGGGGGAAACATCTGTTGCACTGTCTGTCTTCCAGAGTCAGTCTGGATATGATGTCCGTGCAGGCCAACACAGGTCCTCCCTGGGAAAGCAAAAACTCTACCGCTGTGTGGAGAGGGCGAGACAGCCGGAAAGAGAGACTCGAGCTGGTGAAGCTGAGCAGGAAGCACCCGGAGCTCATAGACGCTGCTTTCACCAACTTCTTCTTCTTTAAACACGACGAAAGCCTGTATGGTCCCATCGTGAAGCACATTTCATTTTTCGATTTCTTCAAGGTATGGCATCATCCAGAGCCAATGCTGTGTGATTTTCCAGATACCTGCATTTGCGTGCTAGGTCACTTCAGTCGTGTCGGACTCTTCGTGACCCTATGGACTGGAACCCACCAGGCTCCTCTGTCCATGAGGACTCTCCAGGCAAGAGTACTGGAGTGGGTTGCCATTTCCTTCTCTCGGGGATCTTCCCGACCCAGGGATCGAACCCCTGTCTCTTATGTCTCCTGCATGGGCAGGCGGGTTCTTTACCACTAGTGTCACCTGGGAAGTCCCACCTGCATTTGAGGGTTGGGAAATCAAGGTAAATTACAGGAGATGAGTGAGTGAGTGATAGTCGTTGCTCAGTGGTGTCCGACTCTTTGCAACCCCATGGACTGGAGCCACCAGGCTCCTTTTTTTATAGAATTCTCCAGGCAGGAATAGTGGAGTGGGTTGCCGTTCCTTTCTCCAGGAGATCTTCCTGACCCAGGGATCAAATGTGGGTCTCCCACGATGCAGGCAGATTCTTCACTGTCTAAGCCACCGGGGAAGCCTGACTCAGTATCTAGATCTGACATGAAATATGCACCAAGGGCGTTTGGGATCTGGGTAATTTTTCCTCCAGCTGACCTTCAAGAGAAGCACATTTTCACTCCAAACCCTTTTTTTATTAAAAAATAACATGTAAGTGATTTTACAAATATTTCTCCCCTGAGCCATAGAATCACAATAGACTAAGAAAGAAATATAAAGCAGGTGTCTCTTCCCTTCTGTAGGGAAATGACTTGGAATCCATTCAGCTGTTGTGCTCAAAAACTCTGGGGATTCTACACTCTCTCTGTGTCTAGAATGAGGGCTGTTTCTATTTTCCCAGGGTTGATCCTTTTTCTGACAACTCCACTTTCTCAAGCAGTGAGGTATACCACCCTGATCGCTAGACCCCCGAGGGGTTTTGAAGCCTAGTCAGCCATCTCCTGCAGGTGGGAAGGTCAGTGATTGATGAGCTCTGTACGGAGGAGCCTGGTGGGCTACAGTCCACAGGGTCTCAAGAATCAGATGTGGCTGAAGCTACCTACAGCACAGAGCACAGGAAGACTTAAAGATGGCCACTGGCTGGATAGTCAGTTTTTCTTCCATATGCATGTCACAGAAATTTTGGGAAGAAATGGTTATAACCAAAAAAGAGCTGATGGCAGCCGTTCCTCTTCCGAGAGTGTCCTCTCAGACCTTTGCTTTCTTTCTGTTGTACCTGTTGAATTTGTTACAGCTTAAAACTATTGACTGGGACATCCCTGGTGGTCCAGTGGTTAAGAGTCTGCCTTGCAAGGTAGGGGATGCAGTTTCGATCCCTGATCTGGGATCCCATATGCTGTGGAGCAGCTAAGCCCGTGTGCCCCAACTAGACAGCCTGTGTGAAAATCACTGTGCCTCAACTAAGACCCAGTTAAATAAACAGATAAATATTTATTGACCTCTGCTGTGCTAGAAATATTTTGATTCATAGATGTTCTTGCCCCAGAGCTTGTTAATTTCTTTAAGACCTGGGTGTGGCCACTTGATGTTTCAAAGGTACGGTTAATACAGTTCAGAACGTGCCATCAGTAGGTACTATCACGGCATCGATAAAGTAGTCACATGCATGCTAAGTCGCTTCAATTGTGTCTGACTCTGTGACCCTGTGGACTGTAGCCCACCAGGCTCCTCTGTCTGTGGGGATTCTCCAGGCAAGAATACTGCAGTGGGTTACCACTTCCTCCTCCAGGAGGTCTCCCCAACCCAGGGATCGAATCCATGTCTCTTACGTCTCCTGCATTAGCAGCAGGATTCTTTACCACGACCGCCGCCTGGGAAGTAGTCGTAATAAATCTAATTTCCTTCGCTGGTAGGCTTTGGACAGAAGTTTTACAATTGTATTGGGTGCTCCAGCGTTAGACTTGGGACCCTTTCTTAAAATTCGGGGGAACGTCAAAATAGGCCCTAGGTCTAGGTCCGTGTGTTATATATACATATAAATAATTAATAGCACTTCCTAAGTGGCAGGGGCCAAGGGGAAAATCTGGCCAGTTTGTGTCTGAGGATGGTGAGGTTTGATGTGTGGAAAGAGGAGGAGAGTGAAGAAGAGTGGGGAAAGGGAGCTCAGGGGAGGTTCTTCTGCTGTCCTGCTGTTTGCAGCATAAATATCAGATCAACGTCGATGGCACCGTGGCAGCCTACCGCCTGCCGTATCTGCTGGTTGGTGACAGTGTGGTGCTGAAGCAGGACTCCATCTACTATGAACACTTCTATAACGAGCTGCAGCCCTGGAAACACTACATTCCAGTTAAAAGCAACCTGAGCGATCTCCTAGAGAAACTTCAGTGGGCGAAAGATCACGATGAAGAGGTAAGGTCAGTCTCTTTGTACCTCGGTATCCTGGCGTCATTTCCATGTCTTGTGCCTGGAAAGCATTCAAGATGTTTGCATGTAGACCCTTCCCTGTAAGTGGGAAGCCACCTCCCCATGCATAGCACAGATCCCTTTGGGGCAAAGCCAGGCATAGTGGCTTGGATTAACTGCCCACTCTGCACATGACATACATGGAAACCGAAACCTTGGCCTCGATTTTGCTGTCTCACTCAGTTATATCTGAGCTCCAAGCACTGCCTCACCTCCACTAGCAACATGAAGATAAAGATGGTCAGCCTGCCGGGGGAAGAACTAACTATGCCATGGATTAAAATGAAGGATTGCACGAGAGAAGCTTCAAACTAACTGCTAAAATTTATTCAGGCAGTGCATTAAGCTTCTTCTTGCATTGACTTTGCAAAGTCATTGTTACTTCATTCTGTCTCCCCTTTCTGTCCCAGAGAGGCCCATTCTAGAAGGCCCAATATGACTTCTTAAACTATCAAGTCTTAAAAATCTCACTTTGATTTGAACACACTTCCTCTATTAAATGTTCCCTTTACACACAAGGCTTCAAAGATACTGTAGCCACTATTTTCCCACCAAAATGTGCTTGGAAGATCACTTAGCATATGTCTGCATGGGGACAAATACATTTCATTAAAGGATATTATTCTTGCTCCCATAGGCAAAGAAGATAGCCCAAACAGGACAAGAATTTGCAAGAAATAATCTCATGGGCGATGACATATTCTGTTATTATTTAAACTTTTCCAGGTCAGTGTTTTCTAAGAAAACAGAAATATTTGTAATTGTTCATGTTAGTAGCAAGTAATGTTTCACTGAACAATTTCTAAAAGTATTTTCATGAAGGAGATACATATATACCCCTGTAAGTGAAAGTCAGGGATAAATATTAAATTATAGTGAAAATGAAGGTTGCTAAAGAATAGCTGATGGAGAATGCCACAACCTTAAGGGAAAGGTGTTAATGTTAGAACTGTGTGGCATGTGGTTAGAAAAGTGGCCTCTGAGCCTAGAAAGTTACTGTGCGTGGATTCTCATTTGTTCTCTGTACAAAACTATTTTATTACTTTTTCTATACAGTGCAACTATGTTTGGGCCTGTTGTGCTGACTCCATATCGGCCATAACTTTTCTTGCAATTTGCCTTTATGGACCTACCCATTTAAGGATCATAGTCAAAGCCTATCTGACAATTTGAAAGATTCTTTTAAAAAAAAAATGCAGTCTTAAGCATGTAATTCGCTAATAAATAGTTCTAGATCTAAGTTAGATTGTTTTAATCTCAGAGTTGCAGAATTCTAGATATTGAGCCCAGTGTCTCAGGCTCTGCTACAGAGCAAAGTTAGTCATTGCTGATCCCCTCCCCGCTTTGTAACCTTTCCTGAAGAGTGATATGTAACCAAAGAGAGAACTGGGGGCATTTGCTAATCTGAATTCCTGAAGAGCCACAGGTTATTAGAGATCATTCATGCAACTCACATGTACTAGAGCATAAGCACCTCGCCCAGAACTTAGGACAAGGAAGCCCATGATGAATGAAGACGTGACTGAGGCTGTACCAGCTGTGGTGGTGGGTCAGGCAGAAATAGTCTGTCCTCAGATTCTCAGTTTAGGGAAGATGGGAACACAGTCATTTTCACTATGTGGCAGAAGATGAAAATAAATACCATAAAAGAGTCATATAAATGAAGGGTAGACTTAGGAGTGGACCGTTAGATGTAGGACAGTCACCTCTCAGAAGCTCTGTTGTGGGGTTTTAAGAGGGCCTTGTATTTCATAACTTGACGCATGTGAATTAAATGGACCGAGTTCTAGCAAACTCCAGTGTTTCTAATTTGGTAAGTGCGCCTTATGTTGTTGTTCAGTCACTGAATCGTGTCTGACTCTTCGCAACCCCGTGAACGCAGCACACCAGGCTTCCCTGTCCTTCACTGTCTCCCAGAGTTTGCTCAAACTCACGTCCATTGAGTCAGTGGTTCCATCCAACCACCTCATCCTCTGTCACCCCCTTTTCCTCCTGCCTTCAATCTTTCCCAGCATCAGGGTCTTTTGCAATGAGTCAGCTTTTTGCATCAGGTGGCCAGAGTATTGGAGCTTCTGCTTCAGCATCTTGAGTACTAAATAAAACATGCTTTCATATTGTTGCCTGTACAGGAATATGCCAGTTTACAAGTGAGTGAGCCCCAGATCCGAGAGGGCATGATGAGGGTAGAGCCAGAGACTGAGGATGACCTCTTTCCTTGCACATGCCACAGGAAGAAGGTAACCAGAACTGACCTCCTAGCCAATGTCACAGGAAGAACTAACTGTGATCCGAGTCCTCATTCTCCCCTTTACTCATTCGGTCAGGCAGCAACTACCCAAATTCCTCCTGGAGCCTCTAAACAACTCATTCTAGCAGAGGCAGAGAAAACAGTTACCAACAAAAGGCAAAAAAGAAAAAAAAACCCAGGTGCTAAGATGCAGTGAAGCAAAGATACATAGGAGCTCCCAGCAAAGTGGAGGGAGGCCTTTTTTATTGTGGCAGATCACATGCCATTTGAATAGATATTTGCAGTTTGCAAAGTATTTTCACATGTATCATCTAATAGCCTCATCTCCCTGTGAGATAGTTTCTGCAAAGTTTATCATCCCAGTTTAAAGATGGAAAAATGTATAACCATGATTATTCATGTTAATAGATTATTCATTTAAAAGTGATCTCTGTTAATACCGCTACATTACTGGGCTTCCCTGGTAGCTCAGATGGTAAAGCGTCTGCCTGCAATGAGGGAGACTTGGGTTCGATCCTTGGGTCAAGAAGATCCCCTGGAGAAGGAAATGGCAACCCACTCCAGTACTCTTGCCTGGTCTAGTCCATGGGATCCTCCAGGCAAGAATACTGGAGTGGGTTGCCATGCCCTCCTCCAGGGTACCTTCCCAACCCAGGGTTCAAACCTGCATCTCCAGTGTCTCCTGCATTGCAGGTGGATTCTTTACTGCTGAGCCACCAGCCAAGTCACATACATGCTCACTGATTGTTAAATATTTTGGAATTCTGCACGGCGGTTAACCTTTGGTAGCTTGGAATACACCTGGTTGCAGTATTTACACCATGAAAACAGCACCTGCTGAAATTAGTTTTATTTTGCTTCATTTGGTTTTGTTTTGGATTTGCCTCTAGCTAGCCTTCAAAAGTGGTACAGCATCAGTGGTAACCCCTCTCAGTGCTGCAAGGCCACAGAATCACAGAAAACCAGTTTCAGAACAGAAATGGCCAAAATTGGAAAGTGCTCCCACATGGAGTTTGATTTGGTATCAGAATGAGTCTGTTGGCTCCAAATGGAGCTGGGTGACTGCCTTACTCCACTCCTCTTTTTTTAAATTTATTTTTATCTCTTAAGTGACTTTGAGGCATGCCAAATGATTCCCCTGATTGGTAGAATTTACGACTAGGATGATAGCTTTATTGATTTTCCCACCCCTCGTGGTCTGCTCTGGCCGTTCACTGACACCGTTCAGAACACAAGCCTTTACCATAATACAGACCCCTAGATGTTCAGGCTCCCACCAATGAGACTTTACCCTTAGATGATTTCAAATAATAAAATCCTAAAATTTTATTTGAATCCTAAAATTCAAATAATAAAGTCCTAAAATCCTCTAGTGATGACTCGGCTTTGTAACCCTTCTTTCATCTTTGTGCGCTTGTGTGCTCAGTTGCTAAATCGTGGCCAACTCTCTGACCCTGTGGACTGTAGCCCACCAGGCTCCTCTGTCCATGAGATTTTCCAAGCAAGAATACTGGAATGGGTTGCCATTTCCTCCTCCGGGGCATCTTCCCCAGCCAGGGATCAAACCTGCATCTCCTGCATTGGCAGGCAGATCTGAGCCACCAGGGAAGCCTCTTTCGTCTTTAGGGAAAAGTAATTAATAGACTAAACGTAAGCCTTCTTACTCATGGAAAACTTCTTGATGGCTCTAAATATTTTGTTTCTTAATTGCAGACCAAAGATGAACTGTGATATGCAAAATACCTTTTCTTCAAATAGTGGTGCTCTGAAGACTCTTCTTAAGTGAAAAGAAGAATGTCTTCTAAATACTGATTCCGTGGACAGTATAAAATCTGCTCTGTGATTGTCTGGATTATGAAGATCTGTTTCTTCTTAGGCAGTATTTCCACGATGGTCATTGGAAGTACATTTTTAGAATTTTATAATAAAATCACTTTTTATTTTAAAGGCGTGTGTTGTGCTCATCATTAGCTGTGTTTGGACCATGGAGCAGTAAAAAAAAAAAAAAAGGGTGTCTGAGTCCTGAACTCAGTCTGAAGTATGTCAAAAGCCATCACCTACCTAGATACACAGTTTACATGACAAAGCAGTAAACTTCTGACTTGTTTACACTATTATTTTAGATAATCAGTCACTCACAGCCAAACTGAATACTAATTAATACACCTTGCAAGGTTTTTTGTAATCTGGCCTCTTCCTGTATCCATCACAAATGGATTTTATTTAACAAGTATTTATTAAGCACTTAATATGTGCCAGCCATTGTATTAGGTTCTACAGATACAATAGTGAACAGTCACTATCTCTTCTGAAAGAAGAGTGAAATAAAAAGTAAAAATAAATAAGCATGGCAATTATGGATTGTAAACACTTCAGGCACCTATTTATATGTTCATGTTTTATGGTGATTTATTCTGTTCCATTATTCCATGATGAACCACATTATTGCTATTCTCATTTTGGAACATTAGAGAACCTTCGTTATAAAACTCTAGTACACCCAATTATGTATTATTTTAACCCATGGATGGAATAATCATGCTAATATTTGGCTAAATCTGGCCCACCACTTATTTTAGGACAGCCTGCAAGTTAAGGATGATTTAAAAAATTTTTAATGGTTGAAAAAAAATCAAGAATAATGACGACATGCAAAATTAATCTGAAATGGAAGTTTTGGTGTCTATAGTTTTGTATTCGTTTCCTACTGCTGCTGGGACAAAGGTTTAAAACAAGAGGAATTCAATCTCTTAGGGTTGGATTTGAGAGTCGGGAATCCGTTTCTGGGCCAGTGGCCGTGTCTTTGGAGGGCTGGTCTCTTCCTGAGGCGCTCGCTGAGGGCAGAATGCCTTTTCTGGCTCCCAGGGGTGCGTTTCTTACGGTTCTTGTCTTGTGGCCCCTTCATTTTCCCGGCCAGCAGCTCAGCATCTTCAAATGTTTGTCATCAATCACACTGCCTTCTCTCTCTGAACGACGCAGCACTGTTCTTTATAACAAGTCAAACGGTGGAGACCATCCAAATAGCCATCCACCAGTGAATGGATAAACAATATGTGGATTTATCCGTAAAATCGAAACTACTCAGCAATGAAAAGAAACGAGTTCTAAGGAACAAAGTACTATTAGATATGATACAATATGGATGGAATCTTTTTCTTTTGATCACGCGGCATGCGGTGTCTTAGTTTTATGAGCGGTGCAACTGCTGGAAGGGAATGGCTGGGACGCCGAAGGATCCCGAGAGAGGAAGTCGGGGGTGAGCAGCGAGGGGAGGCGGCCCGGCAGCGCCCCCTGGGGCTGGGCAGCAGGCACCGCCACGGCCCCGGCGGCAGGGGCGGGAAAACTCCCGCTCCCAGCGTGCCGCGCGCGCCGGCTCGCGCGCCTGGGGGCGGGGCCTGCGTGCGCCTGCGCTGAAGCGGGACGCGCTGGCGGCCGCGGCGAGGCGGTCCCTTCGAGTGTGGTAGTTGGCTCCCAGAAGGGAGTGAGAACGGTTAGGTGCTGCCGGCCATTTCCCGTCCCCGGTAAGTGCGGCGGCTGTGGCGGCGGCGGCGGCAGCGGTCGGGGCTGCTGCTTGGGAACGGCTTCCGAGGGCTTTCCGCGGTCCCTCCAGAGGCGTTTCGGTCTCGCGGCCGTCGCCCCTCAGGGGCTGTTGGGCGGCTCCGTGAGGCGTGAGGCGTCGGTTAGGTCCCGCGGGCCGCGGCCGCTGGGGCTTCGGCCGGCCGGTCCCGAGGCTCCGAGAAGGGACGGTGCGGGCGGGGCGAGCCGGGCACCGGCGGCCCCCGAGCGAGGAGGGTCTCCCGCGCGCCGGCCACCGTGCAGCCGCGACGGGCGGAATCGGACGGTCCTCGGGCGCCTTTGGGTCCGCAACCCCGGGAAGCCTGGCCTCGAGGTTTTGCCCTTGTTCCGCTTGTTGTCGATGCGGCCCGGACCCGCGACCCCCCTGAAGGACTTGAAGTCTGACAGTGGCCGTTGCGTTTGCCTCGCGATTTCCAACGTTCCGCCCGGACGAGGCGGATAACGCACGAACGTTTTTTTCCAACTGAAAGTTAAGGGGTGGTGGCAGCCGATCATCCGGCTTCGGATGTGGTCTCTGTCGCATCCTGACGACGGTAGTCACACAAATCACTCTTGGAAACGCCCACAAGCGTGGGCACGCGGGTCCAGACGGTGAACCGTCGCAGCCTCTCTCCCGAAGTTGGTGGCGTTTGCTGCCTTTGAAGACACGGAGGCGGAGCCAGGCTCCAACCCCGCCGCCCCTTCTGACCCGCTAAACCCGAGATTTATCAGCTAGAGCAGGTCGGGATTAGATCCTGGTGCCGGCTCACTATTGCCCCTATAGTCCAGCACGTGTGTGCACTGTTGGCAAGGACAGAGGATTCATCACGCTAGAGTGTGGCGTTTGCCAGAAAAAAAAAAAAAGAACCACGAACACCCCACTTGTCGAGGAATAGTAGAGCATTCTAGGTTAAGAGAGTGGGTTCAGGACGTGTATCTAATTTTACTCCCTGAAATCTCAAAGTACAGTAAAGGGATTTTCAAAAAGACACAAACCCACAGAGCTGAAGAAAATGGGAAAAAACAATAGCAGTCAAATACTGGGCTCCAGAAAGCAAGTGCCGTACAATTATATACATATATAAGAAACAAAATCTTCAAAATGTGCAGAAACTGGCAGCACGGGACACTTTGGGAGCTGGCAGTGAATGGTGCTGGGGATGGATGTAGATGGCTCAAAGGCCACTTGGGTGAGGTCTGTCTGAGAAGTAATTAGATAGCAAGCGCTCCTTCCCCGTTTCACACTGGTAGCATACTGCTTCTCTCCCACCAGGAGACTGGAGGCTCTTCTCTTGAGAACATAAAACGGGTTCTTTGAACCTGGGGACCCCAGGCACAATTATGAGGCTACATTTATGAAAACAGACAGTGAAGGCTGAAGCCCTTCATCCTCCTCCGGTTTAAATCCCAGAACTTTTTGCAGCAGGTCTAATACCTTTCAGGCTCTATATGAGAATTCTACACACACTACATGTAAAGGGAAAGATCTGTACAATAAATTAGTTACAGTGATGGCTTCTTGGAAGGGAAAGGAATTTTGTGGCTGGGGGAAAAATGTGAAAAGACTTAACTATTCACACATTTTTATTGTTTTAAAATAGTGTACCATGTGCATATATTGCTTATTCAAAAATGAAATGTATTTCTTAAATGCAAATGAGTACACCCTTTGACACAGGAATTTATATGTCTACACATGTGTGAAATAATGTTAAGTACAGTGCCACTCATTGCAATATTGCTTTAGCAAAAAATTGGAAACAGTCACAATTTTCATTAATAGATGGTTGATAAAATAAATTTTGTACAACTCTCCTTTGGAATATTTTGTAGTCATAAAAAAAACAATGAAATAAGCTCATTGTATAAAAGATAATCACAAAGATATATGTTGGGGAGGGGGTTCAGAAAAAACATATCACTAGTTTTATAAAAAGATATGTGTATATGCATATAAAATATCTGAAAGATAAGTGGAATATTGATTGACTTTGAAGAGGAGATCTGGATGGTAATGCAAAAGTGGAATTAGAGACTTTTCACTGTATATTTTTGTACATTTTGAACATGTTACTCAGTGAATAAATTAGTAAATGTTAATAGGAAAAAAATTAATGATCCTAATGTTAAGCATATCCTGAACAATGAAAGATCTCTTACTACAGGGTAGAATACTGCGTAACAACCCTGAAATCTCAGTGGCTCAGAGCACTTCATGTAGACAGTTTATGGTTCTTCAGTGGTTTAGATGTTGATTGGACTAGGCTGGACTCCAGACTTCAGTTTTGAGTTCAGATCTGCTCCATGTAGCTTCATGGTGGAACCCAGGCTAAAAAAGCAAAAATACATGGAACGTACTTTTCTTGGGGCTGAAGGTGAGAGCTTAAGAGCACTTCTGGAAAATTTGCCATGATTCAGCTCAGAAGTGGCACACTGAAACATCTTCTTTTGGTTAAAGCAAGTTACATAGTCAAGCCCAAAGGCAATTGTGTGGAGATTTACATTCTGTCTACTGGGAGGTTTCTGCAGTCTCAGGACAAAGGATGTGGATGTATGCTTCCATTGCAGGGTAGAAGGAAGAGTTGGGACCAGTAAAGATAAAGGAAATGGTTTAATAGAAAGGTGCTGTGAAATTAGGTTGAAGATAGTTGGTTGAGAATAAAGATGCTTAGGAAAAATACATATTTATATGTATCAAGATATAGCATTCTTCTTTGATACGAGTTTTCTTACAGAATGCATATTATGGTATCACATTGACTTTATCTTAGATAACATCTGCCAGCCCCACACTTGGCCCTGTAACCAATTCTGAATGACCATAGGAATGAAAATAAATAATGTACATGTAAAGATATCAGTTCTTAAAGTAGTTATAAATGTCTTTATTTTAGCATTAAATGTGTTCATTCATAGTTCTTATATCATATCCATGTCTGCCAACCCACCTTTCACAATAGAATCTTCTTTTCAGGGAGATGTCCTTTGCTTCTCAGATGTAATGCACTTAAAGTTTGTTATTCAACAGTGAAAATGAGTCATACAGAGGTAATAACATATTTTCATACGTTCTGCATCTTCAGGGTTCCTGGGTTTTTTTTTGTAGTCATATGGCTCCAGAATAATTTTCTTATTTTCAGCTTGTATTGTGAGAGGCAGTATAGCATTAGTGGTTAGGAGTGAAAACTTTGGAGCAGACTGCCTGAATTTGGATCTTGGCTAGTGGATATATAACCTTGGGCACATGATATAACATACTGTGCCTCAGTTTCCTCATCTCTAAAATGGGAATTGTAACAGTACTTACCATGTAATTCTTAGAAAGGTTAAATGAGTTAATACATAAAAAGCAGTTATGATAGTACCTGACACACAATAAGTACTTAAATATAAATTATTATTAATATTGTTTTTTATTTTGAGGCTGTGATTTGAATCATTTGTATTACAGAACAAACCTATATAGTTATTAATTTGTCTGAATAGGCAGGGAAGTAATTTTTGATCCCTTTATTCTCTTGAATTCCAGGTAAAATTAAAAATACCTTTTGGAAATAAATTGCTAGATGCTGTTTGTTTGGTACCTAACAAGAGCTTAACATATGGAGTCATTCTTACACATGGAGCATCAGGAGATATGAATCTCCCTCATTTGACATCACTGGCATCCCATCTTGCTTCTCATGGTTTTTTTTGCCTGAGATTTACCTGTAAAGGCCTTAATATTGTACATAGAATTAAGGCATATAAATCAGTTTTGGTAAGAAAATTTCTTTATATTTATTTACAACAATTCTGTATTTTAAATGCACAGTAAATTGACAAATTTTATTAGTCATTTGGTTTTATTTTTAAAACCCTAATGAATATTCTTAGAAACTCAACAGTGTGTGAAGGCTGGGTAGTGGTCAGATTGCTCTTTTTTGCCATCAGTTTCTATCAGGATGAGTGCTTACATCATAGGTGTTTCTCCATGATACTGCCAAGGCATCTACTTATGATGTCATTTCCTTCTTGGAATTATACAACTTAAGCATATACAGTTCTAGACAGTTAGCCTCATATGCTGTGAGTGTACAAACAGCATGATTTCCATGATGGAAACTAAAATCCCTGGATGAAACCTGAAATTTCTTTTAATCCAGATTACTTCAAGCGTGCTAAGTTTTTCAGAGCTTTAAATCAGATGTTAGTTGTAGCATTATCAGATTTTGCCTTAGTTGGAAGCTTTTGACTGGCTCTTTTTTTCCCTCCAAATTTTTTTCTTTAAAAATGTTTTAGTACTTGAATTTTTTAGACAGTGTTTCTGTTTTTCCAACATATTTACGTGTAGTACCCAATATTTGAGTTGATGGTGAAGGCATGATCAGAAGAGCAAAGAACTGGTTACCTCTTCCAAGCAGAATCCTTTAAAATGTTGTGGTTGTCTTTGTAAAAGTTTTTATACACTTTAGTAATGATGAGAAATATGTGTTGGTTTTTCCAGTGGAATATTTCATAGGAGAAGAATTGATGGTTTTTTGGTTGATTTTTCTAGAATTACCTAAAGACCTCAGGAGAATACAAACTTGCAGGTGTTTTCCTTGGAGGTAAGTTGCAATACTTGTGAATACTTGTTTTAAAATATACTCACATTAATACAGGAATAGGTAATCAAGAATTAAAATTAATGACAGGAATAGAGTTAAGGATTTTTTTGTTTGTTTGTTTTGGTAAGTCACTTCCAGGTATAATGACATCGAGGTACTTTAATATTTAAATTGAATTTAAGCTGAATACACATGTATTATAACCCAAAGACGTCTCCTTTTATTACATTCTTGAATCATCCTCTGAACTGATCCCTTGACAAGGTTTGTCTTTACCTCTTTAAGTATTCTTTCAATATATATTCTTTTTTTTTTTTTAAGATTTGATTTAGGATCAGTTTTTAGCTCTTCACAAGTCTGTGGGTATTGCGGCTTGTTAATTGCTGCCTTCTGTTGGTTAAGTATAGATAAGCAATATGATGGATGCATAGTAAATTAAATCTGCCATTATCATCACTACTACTTTATGTGAATGTATTTCAAACTGAACTTGATTTTAATTGATTTTAGGTCGTTCAATGGGCTCAAGAGCAGCTGCTTCTGTACTGTGTCATATTGAGCCTGATGATGCTGATGATTTTGTTCGAGGTCTAATTTGTATTTCCTATCCACTGCACCATCCAAAACAACAGCATAAACTTAGAGATGAAGATCTCTTTCGTATAAAAGATCCTGTACTGTTTGTGTCAGGCTCAGCAGATGAAATGTGTGAAAAGGTGATTATGACTTGCTGTTTGTGTGAATGGAAGAAACATCTTGAGAACAAGAGGCTACGTGCAACATTCAGTCTCTTTAAAAAGATGCTGGTTTTACTATGCTCCTTTGTGTCTTTGGTACCCTGTTACTGAGGGGAACCTAAAACTGTGACCATACTGACAATATTAAAGCCCTGTAATTAGGTGATAAATGAATTAACTCTTACTTAGCAAATGAAGGATTAATATCTGAATCTTGGAATTTGGGATTCAGTTCAGTCGCTCATTCATTCCTGACTCTGCGACCCCATGAATCTCAGCACGCCATGCCTCCCTGTCCATCACCAACTCCTGGAGTTCACTCAGATTCACGTCCATCGAGTCAGTGATGCCATCCAGCCATCTCATCCTCTGTCATCCCCTTCTCCTCCTGCCCCCAATCCCTCCCAGCATCAGAGTCTTTTCCAATGAATCAACTCTTCTCATGAGGTGGCCAAAGTACTGGAGTTTCAGCTTTAGCATCATTCCTTCCAAAGAAATCCCAGGGCTGATCTCCTTCATAATGGACTGGTTGGCTCTCCTTGCAGTCCAAGGGACTGAATTTGGGATTACTAAACTGTATATTTGTTTTATCATTTCGACATTTAAGCAGATTCTTCAAATTTGTTATAAAACTGACCCTTGAAGAAAAGTAACTTGTACATATTACTAAATTTTAGTGTCTTTCCCAAAATATATAATTTTCTTGGGAAAAATAATTTTTAGAAGAATTTTTTGACTTGTCAAGAATGAATGCTTGATCTGTTCTGTGGTGTTGCTATATGTAAGAAGTCTGTATTGTCACTTCTTGCACGATCCATTGCCTCAGAAGTTATCTGTAGATTAGGTTTTAATATTTAGTGAATTGGATGCCGAGTATAGGTGGGGTAGGAGAGAGTAAATCTTTATGAAACATCAATAGGGTATTAGTCTAGTATCATCTTCTGTTTTCCTTTTAGAACTTGTTGGAGAAAGTGGCACAGAAAATGCAAGCTCCTCATAAAATCCACTGGATTGAGAAGGCAAATCATTCCATGGCAGTGAAAGGACGATCAACAAATGATGTTTTCAAAGAAATAAATACACAGATTTTGTTTTGGATCCAGGAAATCACTGAAACGGACAAGAAATAATTGTCTATAAGTTAAAAGCTATGTTATTTTGAATACAAATACATTTAATCTGTTAAAGAAGAGCATACTTCTCAGCATTATGAGATATATTTCAGACTAATTTAATGTTCTTTCATGTTCCCGTTTTTAAAACACATTTTAATTATGAAATTAATGTTCTTTATAAAATGTCTCTTGAAATTACTGTTATAGTTGTATAAAGATGATGTACAAATATTGAAGGTGGTCTAGATATAATTTATTTAATAAGTTTTGAAAAATTAAACATTGAATTTTGTTACAACCAAACTTTTGTCTTATTGCTGTGCAACTCAGAAAGTGCTCCTAATTGTGCAGAGCAGTGTCATCTTTATGAAGGAAAAACAATGCTTTAGTAAATTTAGTCAGTTTTATAGAATGTATATATCTAAGTCACGTAATGTTTTATTAAATCTCAAGGGATAGATGAAGATACATTTTCAAATATGGGGACTGTGAACATTATTTTTAGAATAAAGTAATAACTTTTATTGAATAAATGTTTTACTGAAGGTCTGTTACAAGCAAAGCTTCATTAGGTTTACAACAATGAGTAAACATTTGGAGTTTAATATAGTAGGGGAACTTGATGTCTAAAGCTCTCTGATTAAGGAGAGGATGAAATGAGTAAATAGTAGAACTAACATCTGTGTTGTATCTAGACAGAGTTAGGGCTCTTAATTTTGCTTTGAGAAGTGCAGGTATCAGTTGGACTAGACTTGAACGGTATTGAGTTAAATATGAAAAACTTAGTTTCTATATTTCCTATAAAGAATGCAAAAAATGTGATGAGGCTGATGGTATATAGTATAAGTTTGTAGTGAACAGTGGTTTCTCTGCAGTAGGAAGTTGACTCTCTGAGTTCCCTACTGACCTCAGGTTAGGCCCTCCCGACAGCCAGGGCAGCCTAGGACGCTTTCAGGGTTTTCAGACCCCTTGTTTCTCCTCCCCTGATTAAGTCAATGGATTTTAATTTTTCTAGTGCATAAAGAACAAAAATCTAGATAACTATGTGTATATTAGATATAATATGAATATTAGAATCAAATGTACTATTACAAAATCAAAATTTCCATGTCACCCAGTGTGTAATAGCTACTTTTTGACTGAATTTCTTGAATGGTGCCTTAATTTTAGGAACTTGATGTCTAAAGCTCTCTGATTAAGGAGAGGATGAAATGAGTAAATAGTAGAACTAACATCTGTGTTGTATCTAGACAGAGTTAGGGCTCTTAATTTTGCTTTGAGAAGTGCAGGTATCAGTTGGACTAGACTTGAACGGTATTGAGTTAAATATGAAAAACTTAGTTTCTATATTTCCTATAAAGAATGCAAAAAATGTGATGAGGCTGATGGTATATAGTATAAGTTTGTAGTGAACAGTGGTTTCTCTGCAGTAGGAAGTTGACTCTCTGAGTTCCCTACTGACCTCAGGTTAGGCCCTCCCGACAGCCAGGGCAGCCTAGGACGCTTTCAGGGTTTTCAGACCCCTTGTTTCTCCTCCCCTGATGAAGTCAATGGATTTTAATTTTTCTAGTGCATAAAGAACAAAAATCTAGATAACTATGTGTATATTAGATATAATATGAATATTAGAATCAAATGTACTATTACAAAATCAAAATTTCCATGTCACCCAGTGTGTAATAGCTACTTTTTGACTGAATTTCTTGAATGGTGCCTTAATTTTTAAAAAGAGTTTATAATTAATACTTAACTTTTAAAACAAGACTGATCAAAATATTAACATAAAAAATACTTAACCAGAGCTGACAAACATAATAATGGTCTATTAAGTGTAAATCAACTGGCAAATAATATTGTAAATCAAGAGTGACACTATAAAAAGGAAAATACAAAGGAAAACTTACTAGAATGCAGACTACAGTATAAAAGTACAGTGAAGAAATAGATTTGAAAGGTTACTAACCAGGCTTTGTAGTCATAATATGCAAGTTTGCACACTAAACCATAGGCATAATATGGATGCAGTAGTATTCAAAGATAACTACTGCAAATATAAGGATAACGTAGAAGTTCATTTAAAGTTGGTTTTTCCCTGACCTGAGTTGGGCTTCCCACGTGGCTCAGCAGTAAAGAATTCACCTGCCAATGCAGAAGATGCATGTTCAATCCCTGGGTTGGGAAGATCCCCTGGAGAAGGAAGTGGCAATGCACTCCAGTATTCTTTCCTGGAGAATGCCATGGACAGAGGAGCCTGGTGGACTACGGTCCATAGGGTCGCAATGAGTCAGACATGACAGCACAACTCAGCTTCCTCTGAGTTACCATAAGAAACTACTGATTGATGAAATAGCTTGTCGTTGGAGAACTGTGTACCAAGCCGTGGGTGAGGACCACATAACTGCATTTTTGGTTGTCATGACTGCGGTGGAGTGCTCCTGGCACCTCACAAAGGGATTCTACTAACATCCTACCGTGCACAGGACAACCAACCACTACAAAGAAGTTCCTGGTCCAAAATATCAGTAACTCCTAGATTGAGTACCTTGTCCTTGACAAACCAGCTTTGAGATTTATCTTTAAATCCTTTCTTCTTCATGTTAGCTTTTCTACACCACCCCTGATCCATTTGCTTTCCTTTTCATTACCAAATCCTGTGTTTTCAGTATCAAAGTCTGATTCTACCCCCATTTTGTTTACAGTGCCTGGTTTACAAGCCAGGCCCTCATCAATTCACATCTGTATAATTACAGTAGCTTAATTCATTTTACTATTGTCTCCTTGTACCAGTAAACCATTTGACACCTTTAACTCAGAAACTGTTGGTGGATCTCCAAAGGTGATGGTTAAGGTTAAAGACCTTAAGTTCAAGGCCCTCCACAATAGGCTCAACTAACATTTTAACCTTATTTTCTTTCCCCCATACCCTGAACCTACATAGTACTCCAGCTAAATTCACTACACAAAGTTTTGGAACCAAGTCTTTCTGCCTTCTCTTCCTGAAACTTTTTTGTTAGTCTCTGTCTGCTACCAATCCCACTCATCCTCTAAGGCCCTTAAGTTCTCTTTACCACTTCACAGCTTTTCTTGAATTACCCCAACCAAGTATCTCCTTGGAAGCCACATATCTTCTCTCAAGCAGTAATGCTCAAAATTCTCCAAGCAAGGCTTCAACAGTACATGAACCATGAACTTCCAGATGCTCAAACTGGATTTAGAAAAGGCAGAGGAACCAGAGATCAAATTGGCAACATGAATTGGATAATTGAAAAAGCAAGAGAGTTTCAGAAAAACATCTGCTTTATTGACTATGCCAAAGCATTTGTGTGGATCACAACAAACTGTGGAAAAATCTTAAAGAGATGGGAATACCAGATCAGCCAACCTGCCTCCTGAAAAGTTTGTATGCAGGGCAAGAAGCAACAGTTAAAACTGGACATGGAACAACAGACTGGTTCTAAATAGGGAAAGGAGTACATCAAGGCTATATATTGTTACCCTGCTTATTTAGCTTATATGCAGAGTACATCATACAAAATGCTGGGCTGGATGAAGCACAAACTGGAATCGATTGCTGAGATAAATATTAATAACCTCCAATATGCAGATAACACCACCCTTACAGCAGAAAACGAAGAAGAACTAAAGAGCCTCTTGCTGAAAGTGAAAGAGGAGAGGAAAAAAGTTGGCTTAAAACAACATTCAGAAAACTAAGATCATGGCATCTGGTCCCATCGCTTCATGGCAAATAGATGGGGAAACAATGGAAACAGTGACAGACTTTATTTTGAGGGCTCCAAAATCACTGCAGATGGTGACTGCAGCCATGAAATTAAAAAATTGCTCCTTGGAAGAAAAGCTGTGATTAACCTAGAGAGCATATTAAAAAGCAGAGGCATTACTTTGCCAACCAAGGTCCATCTAGTCAAGGCTGTGGTTTTTCCAGTGGTCATATATGGATGTGAGAATTGGACTATAAAGAAAGCTGAGTACTGAAGAATTGATGCTTTTGAACTGTGGTGTTGGAGAAGACTCTTGGGAGTCCCTTAGACTCCCAGGAGATCCAACCAGTCAATCCTAAAGGAAATCAGTCCTGAATATTCATTGGAAGGACTGATGCTGAAACTGAAACTCCAATACTTGGGCCACCCGATGCGAAGAACCAACTCACTGGAAAAGACCCTGATGCTGGGAAAGGTTGAAGGCAGGAGAAGAAGGGGATGACAGAGGATGAGATGGTTGGATGGCATCACCAACTCAATGGACATGAGCTTGAGTGGACTCAGGGAGTTGGTGATAGACAGGGAAGCCTGGCATGCTACGGTTCATGGGGTCAGAAAGAGTCAGACACGACTGAGCAACTGAACTGAACTGAGCTAAACAACAAAGCCCTGGAAGCAGAGACTCTTCTTTACCTCTGTGCAAACTTAGGCATTAGCAGGAGTGGTAGATATTAGTGGCATACTAATAAACAGGTTCAGTGTCATCACTTAAAAGATCTTAGGAACGAACTAGAGAGTTGCTTCGTGTTAAAATGTTGACTCCCCTTTAAGGTAGTAAACATTAAATGAATTTAATTTCTCTTGCCATTGGTCAAGAGAAGTTGAGTATTTCATTAGCTGCATTAAATATGGCAAAACCCAGCAGAATAAAATCACTGTGTTTGTACATATGGAAGGGGAGTCAGAAAGGAGAGTATATTTCACCCTAGAAATCCCTAGAGGACTTGTTTCTTCTAGAACTAAGGAATTCCTATACCATGCATCCCAGTGAGACATATGTTTGCAAAGACAAACCCCAAGATCACAGTTAAACCTAAATTAAGATCATAAGCTTCTAGGATGTGTCATTGATCTCCTTCTGTCTAATATTCTAGGTTAGTAAGAACTCAAGAAACTTTCTTGCACTCAAAGTTATGCAATAGAGAAGACCTGAACAATTAACTCTGGTATAAATAACTATACTTCTTTCTTCAGCCCACCTTGAACAAATGAAGACAATGGAAGTATTAATTCAGCACATCTTCCAAAGGAAAGAGCTCTAAATCCAAGGTAGTGTTAATATTTTCACTAACAGTCCAGATTGTTTTGTATACTTACTCTTACTAAGACTTTAGCTCTGCCCCACCCTAATTCCGACATCAGCAAGCATACCGAGTTCCTTGGTATCACCAGAAACAGAGTAAAGAGGAAATTCACCAGGAGACCATTCCAGAACCCACCAAATCTAACTTTGGTTTTCAACATTGCAGTAGATTATTGAAGAGGAACATTGCTGACAGACACCTCTGACAAAAAGAAATATAAAATGAGGTGTTCTATTTTAAGAAAACATCAGGCTGGCCCCCAAGAGACAAGCTATTATCTGTCCTGCAGAATGACAATGAGACATACCAAAAAATTATTTGGTATTTATCTGAAGTTAAAATTAAACTGTGGCATCTAGTTTGTATGTGTGTTTGTGTGTGTGTGTGTGTATTTTAATGCTAAATCTTACCACCCTACATTCATGTTTTCCTGATCACAAGGAAATATAAAATACACTTCCTGGTTATAAAAGAAAATGGTTTTGTCCAATTCAAATTTGGTCTACATTTTTAAAAATTATAGTATAGTTATAACCCAACTGTGCTCAGAAATTATTTATAGAATTGTGAGGGAGTTTTGTGTGAAATTAATGGAAGATTATTTTTTATTTTAAAAAAACTACAGATAGCATCATACATGTCTCACCAGTGAACTTTCATTATTGCTCAAGTAAGTTGATATGAGCTCAGTTAAATACCCACTATGACACGTACCTCACTTAGACCCAGAGCAATCACCACTGTACTTAACAAGGCACTGGGCAGCACTGGGCATTTTTTCCTGGCAGAACATTACATATGGTTATGAGATGGGCATACCACCTTGTTGTGTTTTGGGGCATCCAGAATCAAGGGCTTTGGAATGAAGAGATCCATCTATTTCATATATTACATAACAATGTCAAAGCAGTTTTATTTTTTTAAAAAAGTGGTGCAAGGTGGATCGGGAAATGATACATTTTTTACATTATGGGAACTTCTAGAGTCCTGGACTTCTCAAAATAATTGGATGGCAATCTTCTTTATAATTTTCCTGGGAATTATTTTTGAGATCATACTCTTAAAGATTTGTATGTCCTTTCAGAAGAAGCCTGAACTTCCTTCAGAAAAGGATAAGTCAGATGTCCACAAGGTAAGAAAAAAATGCTTGATTTCCTTTTCCAAGATTTTTCAAAATAACACAGAAGAATAACTTATAAAATTGTGTAACTTTGATATTTGGATTATTCTAACGAGTCGGAAAGAGTCGGACATGACTGAGCGACTGAACTGAACGTTTTATTATCTCTCTTGACAGAAAGAAGACAATGGGAATTGCCTGACAAGCATGAAATTTGGTAAGTATCCTACAATTTTATTAGTTCAGTTCAGTTCAATACAATTTCATATTTTAATATAAAACTTGTTCAGCCTGAACTTCTCCCATTGATACTCTGACTTTTTTTTATTCCTATTTCTCTCTAGATAATTGGTCAGCTCTTTCATCCACAGAAGCAAGGTAAATGATATATTTTGAAATTAGATGAAACAGATTGGTTTTGTTCTATTCAAAATTACATCTGAACTACAGAAAAAAGGTTTCCCATCTGTATAGAGTACAACAGCAGTTCAACATCATAATTCACTCTAACTTTGATTTCTGTTTTTTAAATTGATTTTTATTGGAGTATAGTTGCTTTACAAAGTTGTTAGTTTCTACTGTACAGCAAAGTGAATGAGTTTTATATATATATATATATATATATAAAACTCATCAAATCCTCATAAGAGTTTATTATAAAATATACTTGCATATTAAAGAAATTGTTTTGATTGCATCTGCCGCACGTGGGATCTTAGTTCCTCAACCAGGGATCAACCCCAAGCTGCCTGCATTGGAAGGCAGAGTCTTAACCACTGGCTCACTAGGGAAGCCCCGATATTTGCATATTATATGATTACTGATCATAAAACTAACAAAAATTCCCCATGCATCTTCTGTTAAATTCTTATATTCAGATATTCATTTTTTCCCTCTGAAGGAGGAAAAAAAGAAACATTTAAAAATGCAGCAAATTTGGTTAAGAAGATATTGGATTTCTTTCCCCTGTAGGTCACCACTGAGCACTGAGTAGAGTCCCCTGTGCTCTACACTAGGTTCTCTTTAGTTATCTATTTTATACATAGCAGTGTATATAGGTCAGTCCCAATTTCCCAATCCATCCCACCCCTTTTTCCCCCTTGGTATCCATACATTTGTTCTCTGCCTCTGTATCTCCACTTTGTGAGTAAGTTTATCTGTATCATTTTTCTAGGTTCCACATATAAGTGATATATTCAGTATTTGTTTTTCTCTTTCTAACTTCACTCTGTATGGCAGTCTCTAGGTCCATCTGCTGCTGCTGCTAAGTCACTTGTTTAAGTCGTGTCTGACTCTGTGTGACCCCATCAACGGCAGCCCACCAGGCTCCGCCGTCCCTGGGATTCTCCAGCAAGAACACTGGAATAGGTTTCCATTTCCTTCTCCAATGCAGCAAAGTGAAAAGTGAAAGTGAAGTCACTCAGTCGTGTCCAACTCTTAGCAACCCCATGGACTGCAGCTCACCAGGCTCCATCCATGGGATTTTCCAGGCAAGAGTACTGGAATGGAGTGCCATTGCCTTCTCTCCTAGGTCCATCTACATCTCTGCAAATGTCACAATTTCATTCCTTTTAATGACTGAGTAATATTCCATTGTATACATGTACCACATCTTCTTTATCCATTCCTGTGTTGATGGACATTTAGATTGCTTCCATGTTATGGCTACTGTACACAGTGCTGCAGTGAACACTGAGGTTCATGTATCTTTTTGAATTATGGTATTCTCTGGGTATATGCCCAGGAGTGGAATTGGTGAGTCATATGGTAGTTCTGTTTTTTAACTTTGATTTTTAAATGATTGCTCTATTCCAACTGTATTAATTCCTTTTTATATATTGTTTAAATTATCCTTCCAGGTAGGTAGTATCATTACTTTTTTTTTTTAATTTGTTTCAGAGTATGTATGAATACATATATGTATATAATGTATATATTGGGGCTTCCCTGGTGGCTCAGATGGTAATGCATCCACCTGTAATGCAGAAGACCCAGGTTTGATCCCTGGGTTGGGAATCTGGAGAAGGAAATGGCTACCCACTCCCATATTCTTACCTGGAGAATTCCATAGACAGGAACCTGGTGGGTTACAGTCCAGGGTTGCAAAGAGTTAGTCGTGACTGAAACGACTGAGCACGCACATAGTTGCTTTGTAATGTTGTGTCAGTTTCTGCTGTACAGCAGAGTGAATCAGTGAATCATGCACATACATATGTCCCCTCTCCTTTGGGTTTCCTTCCCATTTAGGTCGCCACAGAGCATCATTCCTGTTTTTACAAATGAGGAAAATAAAGCTTAGAGGTTAAGTGGCTTGCTTCTTTCTCTACCCCAACCTCTCTCTCCAGTACAAAGAAGTAATAATGACAAGTTCTGATAATTCAACTGAAAAAGTATTCATTTAGCACCTACTATGAACCCAGCAGACCCTGAGCTAGGTTCCTCAAGAGCGCCATGAAAGGAGCTTATACAATCAGAATTCATCCTGCATCCTAGGATACTTGAGTGCTAGAGATTAAATGCTGACATTGCTACTCTTGTTGCTATCAACATCTTAATTGTTTTCATCAAAATCCATTCAGTAATCATTAGATATCCCTATACAATGGACCTTGTATTTTACACTGGTATTCAAATAATAAGCCCTGGAGGAGGTAGTGATCACCCACTCCAGTATTCTTGCTGGGAAAACCCCATGGACAGAGGAGCCTGTCAGGCTATGATAGGTGCCAAATAAATATTTTTCAACTGAATTATTGGAACTGTTGATTATTACTTCTTCATTTGTATTGAAGAGAGAGGTCATGGTAGGTAAACAAGCCCCTTAACCTTTAAGCTTTATTTACCTCATTTGTCCGTGGGGTCACAGAGAGTTGGTCACAACTGAGTGACTGAGCATGCATGCACAAATAATAAGATAGTATCTCTTCTAAAGAAGCTTATATTCTTGGGGAGGAGACATTCATAAAGGATGATTTTGTTTGTTTTGTTTTTGGTTTTGTTTATTTTAATTGGAGGCTAATTACTTTACAATATTGTAGTAGTTTTTGGCATACATTGACATGAATCAGCCATGAGTGTACATCTGTTCCCCATCCTGAACCCCTCTCCCATCTCCCTCCCCATGCCATCCCTCAGGGTCATCCCAGTGCACCAGCCCTGAGCACCGTGTCTCATGCACTGAACCTGGACTGGCGATCTGTTTCACATATGATAATATACATGTTTCAGTACTATTCTCTCAAATCATCCCACCCTCGCCTTCTCCCATAGAGTCCAAAAAACTGTTCTATACATCTGTATCTCATCATTACCATCTTTCTAAATCCCGTATATATGCATTAGTATACTGTTTTGGTGTTTTTCTTTCTGACTTACTTCACTCTGTATAATAGGCTCCAGTTTCATCCACCTCATTAGAACTGATTCAAATGTATTCTTTTTGGTGGCTGAGTAATATTCCATTGTGCATATGTACCACAGCTTTCTTATCCATTCACCTGCTGATGGACATCTAGGTTGCTTCCATGTCCTGGCTATTATAAACAGTGCTGCAATGAACTTGGTGTACACGTCTCTTTCGATTCTGGTTTCATTGGTGTGTAGGTCCAGCAGTGGGATTGCTGGGTCATAAGGCAGTTCTCTTTCTAGTTTTTTAAGGAATCTCCACTGTTCTCCACAGTGGCTGGACTAGTTTGCATTCCCACCAACAGTGTAAGAGATTTCCCTTTTCTTTACACCCTCTCCAGCATTTATTGTTTGTAGACTTTTGGATCGCAGCCATTCTGATTGGTGTGAGATGGTACCTCATTGTGGTCTTGATTTGCGTTTCTCTGATAATGAGTGATGTTGAGCATCTTTCCATGTGTTTGTTAGCCATCTGTATGTCTTCTTTGTAGAAATGTCTGTTTAGTTCTTTGGCCTAATTTTTTGATTGGGTCATTTGCTTTTCTGGAATTGAGCTGCAGGAGCTGCTTGTATATTTTTGAGATTAATTCTTGTCAGTTGCTTTGTTTGCTATTATTTTCTCCCATTCTGAAGGCTGTCTTTTCACCTTGCTTATAGTTTCCTTCGTTGTGCCAAAGCTTTTAAGTTTAATTAGGCCCTATTTGTTTATTTTTGCTTTATTTCCATTACTCTGGGAGGTGGGTCATAGAGGATCCTGCTGTGATTTATGTCAGAGTGTTTTGCCTATGTTTTCCTCTAGGAGTTTTATAGTTTCTGGTCTTACATTTAGATCTTTAATCCATTTTGAGTTTATTTTTGTGTGTGGTGTTAGAAAGTATTCTAGTTTCATTCTTTTACAAGTGGTTGGCCAGTTTTTCCAGTGTCACTTGTTAAACAGATTATCTTTTCTCCATTGTACATTCTTGCTTCCTTTGTCAAAGATAAGGTATCCATAGGTGTGTGGATTTATCTCTGGGCTATTTTGTTCCTTTGATCTATATTTCTGTCTTTGTGCTGGTACCATACTGTCTAGATGACTGTAGCTTCATAGTAGAGCCTGAAGCCACAGGTAGGTTGATTCTTCCAGTTCCATTCTTTCTCAAGATTGCTTTGGCTATTCGAGGTTTTTTTGTATTTCCATACAAATTGTGAAATTATTTGTTCTAGTTCTGTGGAAAATACCATTGGTAGCTTGATAGGGATTGCATTGAATCTGTAGATTGCTTTGGATAGTATACTCATTTACACTATATTGATTTTTCCGATCCTCATGAACGTGGTATATTTCTCCATCTATTTGTGTCATCTTTGATTTCTTTCATTAGTGTTTTATACCTTTCTATATATACGTCTTTGTTTCTTTAGGTAGATTTATTCCTAAGTATTTTATTCTTTTAGTTGTGATGGTGAGTGGAATTGTTTCCTTCTCTTTCTGTTTTCTCATTGTTAGTGTATAGGAATGCAAGGGATTTCTCTGTGTTAATTTTATATCCTGCAACTTTACTATGTTCATTGATTAGCTCTAGTAATTTTCTGGTGGAGTCTTTAGGGTTTTCTATGTAGACAATCATGTCATCTGCAAACAGTGAGAGTTTTACTTCTTCTTTTCCAATCTGGATTCCTTTTATTTTTCTTCTCTGATTTCTGTGGCTAAAACTTCCAAACTATGTTGAATAATAGTGGTGAGAGTGGGCACCCTTGTCTTGTTCCTGACTTTAGAGGAAATGATTTCAATTTTTCACCACTGAGGATAATGTTAGCTGTGGGTTTGTCATATATACCTTTTATTATGTTGAAGTGTTTTCCTTCTATGCCTGCTTTCTGGAGGATTTTTATCATAAATGGATGTTGAATTCTGTGGAAGACTTTCTCTGCATCTATTGAGATAATCATATGGCTTTTATCTTTCAATTTGTTCAGTTCAGTTCAGTCACCCAGTCGTGTCCAACTGTTTGTGACCTCATGAATCGCAGCACACCAGGCCTCCCTGTCCATCACCAACTCCCGGAGTTCACTCAGACTCATTGTGGTATATTACATTGATTGATTTATGGATAGTGAAGAATCCTTGCATCCATGGAATAAAGCCCACTTGGTCATGATGTATGATCTTTTTAATATGTTGTTGGATTCTATTTGCTAGGATTTTGTTAAGGATTTTGCATCTACAGTCATCAGTGCTATTGGCCTGTAGTTTTGT